>OZ025243.1:64110404-64332904 GCA_964019155.1 Osedax fenrisi | reverse complement strand
AATAAGGAGGAGTTTTAAATGTCTACTTGATTGAGCGCTCAAATTCCTAAATGTCATGTCCTTACCGAGGAACCATCTTAGTCCTCACTATTATTAACAGACAGTTTAAGTTGTAGAAGCTAGCCCTACGGACAACACGATATATACTATCCAATACGCGAGTGTATGTAAAGATAAAGTATTGGTCCACCCTCTAAAGTGGTGTACACACCTCTAGCATCGAGCACGGCGACTTGTTACTGCACTTGTTACTGCACTTGATGTTCAGTATACATTATTATTGGTGTTCAGATAGCGAGCATCAAGTACCGTGAGTGCGGCAACTTGTTACCAGAGCTCGGCGACTTGTTACCAGACTTGGTACCGAGCAAATTAACTGTTCACATAGCGAGCATCAAGCACGGCGACTTGTTATAGAAAATAGAACTTTTCTTAGATTGTAGGCGGCGACTTGTTACTGAACTTGATTCTGCACTTAATTCTAGCGGTGTGTAGTCAGCTTAAGTTAGAACAATACATGACTATATTCACTATGACACAGCAACATTTCACATAGTAATCCGATGAGGATAATGCCGGCAATACTAAAGTTGTGGATATCGCTCGTGTACTGCGTGGCTTATTGATTATTGAATTGTCACTAAATAATGAACACTTTACAACATTTGATGACTATTTATAATATACTTACGGCAAAGGTTTGCGAAGCAAAGATATAACACTCCCTATGCATGCAACGTAATTTAGTAATATCCCCAGCCGCTGCTAGCAGCAGTATCGAAATCACTGAAATAGATTTAGGTTCGGCTCTGTTTGCATACAACAATGTTTTCATTGCTCTATTAAATTACATGCAATATAAATTAACTTTTACTTACTAAATATATACTTATAGCATTTAAAACATAAATATCATATTTGTTTGTTATATATTAGTTATGAACACTTAGTTTTCATCATATAAATATTAATTTAAAGCATATTATTTAACATTTTAAAAGTGTATAATTAAATACGAATTTACATTATAAACAACGCATAGTTCCTAAAAGTAACCCGATATAGGTGGCACCAGGGTATTTTGTATACAAATTCGAATTACACGATTTCGCGTAAGTGTTATATCTTTCCTTCGGAAAATCTTTGCTTACGGGCTCGACTAGTTGTCGAGGGGCACTGCAACAGAGAGGGACAGGAGGTGTATGTCCCCCCCACTTTGAAATCTAGGGTGACCTCCTATGTATTGGTCCCCCCCCCTACATACAAAATCGTTCCAGAGCCCCTAGCGACTACCAATCAGTATAGAGGTGAGAGTGTAAACCTTTGCCATGTCCTCATTGTAAACCCATGTCCTCATTGTTAACCCATGTCCTCATTATAAACTCATGTCCTAATTATAAACCCCTGTTCTCCTAAACGTAAACCCTTACTGTTCACAGCACGAATCCGATAGTGACATTTCAGTGTTAGCCACCACAACTCAGGATTCTCTGCTGAACTGCACTCTCACCAGCAATGACCTCTCACCCAATAAACAGTTCTCATACGGTTACTACAGTCACCTTGACCTTAGTGATTACATTCTATTCACTTGCTATCTATGTCTTCTAGTATTAATATTAAAGAGGTTTCACACCAACTCGAATGCAATTATTAACTCTAATTATTAGAGGTTAAAGTTTAACTATATTATTTAAATCTCCGTAAAAGGGGTTTTACACCTAATTATTAGAGTTAATAGTTGCATTCGAGTTGGTGTGAAACCCCTTTTACACGCTCAAATATCTGTAATATAAATATGTACCGTATAAATGCGAAAGTGTATTTTATTATATATGATCATTATATAATAATGCAATTCATTTGAAGAATATCTATTGTTTGTGATAAATAATGCAGTATTTATAATAATATAGAGAAAAAGTGACAATAGAATTTATTCTTCCTTCCTGTTTACGTATGTATAATCAATATATTAATATACTTATTTAAATCCATTAATATTTATACAAAAATAAGTTATTATCTATTTATTTTTAAATAATGTATTGTTTAAATATCACATACATCTTAATTGCTCATGATTTTTTTATATTATACTGTATATATTCATTTAAATATAGTTACAATATTTGTATTATTATTTTTATGAATTAAAACTAATAACAATAATAAAGCAATACAAATTAAAAATTTTATAAATTTACAAAGATTGTAGAAAATTATAAAATAATAAATTCTATTTATAGAGTTTGTATACATTTACATTTTAACACATTTATTTACATATAATATATTAATACATATACCCTTATATATACCCTTATATATACATTTATATATATATATATATATATATATTTATATATATATTTATATATATATGGCTAAAACTAAAAATGAGACAATTATTAAACATCTAGAAATAATCAATCTAAGATTATAGTTAAATTAAATATATATTCTGAGAATTATAATAATAAAATAGACTTAATGATATACTATTTATTAGTAATTCTAAATCTGAGATATTCATATTGATGCTATTGTTATAAAATTGATATCATTGAAAAGCATATTAAATTATATAATACAAGATAATTCCTAGAAATATATATATATTTCATAGAATTTATAATTATTTACTACCATAATAAACTATTATATAATAACCATATTTAGATACAATATAAAATAATGTATTGGTGCAATCTTATAAATATTAAAAAAGTACAATTAATTTATTTTATATCTCTTTTTTATCTATTTTATATCACCATAATAAATTATCCTATCAATTTCCGGTTGACAGCCTCAGCAGATATAATGTCCACTAGTCCGGGGTCCGGTTCTCTGACCGGTAAGGCGTTGACCTCTATGGTGTCCTCTATCTACGAGAACCTCGATAACCCCGCCACCCCCAACACCCCCACCATCACCGTAGCTGTTCCAGATTGCACAACCGGAGGAGATGACACTAACAGTCGCGACGATAACCCTGAACCCGCAGCAAGTGGGGTAGTGGGCTCAGGAAGTGATGCAGTGGGCGCAGGAAGTGATCCAGTGGGCGAAGGGAGTGGTCCAGTGGGCGGAGCAGTGGTTGTGAACTCGCGCCCCGGCAAGAAACATCGTAAGAAATCGCATAAATGTCAGTTACAACACACTAGTCTAGCCTTACCATAGATCTGATAGCCTATCATGGCACATGTAATGTACGTGTAGAATATAGTGTAGTTTATTTAGTTATTGAGGTTTAGTTTAGTTTTCATTTAACATATATATATATATATATATATATATCAGTGTTCATTCTAGAGATACCCAGATACCCAAATTGGGAAGTGCCCTAATTTTGTGATAGCTGCTCTAAATATATGATTATATTGATTAAGTTTAATTATTAAGTTTGTATTAATATAATTGTAATATCGTGAATTATCATAAAAGTGTTATATTTCTAATTACAGGAATATATTATTTAATAAATGTCAGTTTTCAAATGAATATTTATAAAATGGCGATTAAATGTATTATTATTATTCTATTATTATGTAAGTATTAAAATAATGGAGAATATGAATAACTTCTGTCATAACATTAGGATAAATACATATATAAATCACATGATTATTTTATTTAAAATTCGTAATTTTAATATATTTATTCAAAATCCTATTTTAAAACGTAATATTAAAGTGATATTACTTTTACTTAGTTACTTAGTCCCGTGACGTCGCCATCGTAGGGGGAACACATGATAATGAATAGCACAACTTTCTCCATTTCGAACGATCTTTTGCAATATCTAAAAGTTGCCTAAGAGAAAGATGGGAAAATTCGAATATATCATTCATCCAATTTCTTTTAGGTCTTCCTCTTTTCCTCTCACCTTCGACATATCCATGAAGAATAGTATTAGCTAACGAATCGTGACGAGTTATATGTCCGAATTTGGTCATTTTTCTTCTCATGATAATATCCAGAAGTGGTACATATGGGCCGACTTTTTTATTAATTTCATTGCTTACAAATATATTAGTTTTTCTTTGTTTATAGCTAATATTTAAAAGTCGTCTGTGTGCTTTTGATTCGAAACTACGTATCTTCTTTTTAGATTCTTCTAGTAAGGTCCAGCTTTCGCATCCGTACAACAATGTTGAAATAACTAGAGAGATGTAGAGTCTGTATTTAAGTTTGAAATCAATTTCTCCACTACGCCAGATCTTCTCCAATTTCACAAGGGCTGTAATTGCTGTCGCTAGTCTTATTTGGATTTCTTTCTTTGAATTTCCGGTGTCGGTTAGCATTGCTCCCAGATATTTGAAATTTTGAACATTTTCAAGTTGTTTGCCGTACATAGTGATCACAGGTGGTGTTGAATGATCTCCATTTACAAGAATTTTACTTTTTTCATGGTTAATTTCCATACCGTATGATGTCGAAGCTTTTTCTAGAGAATCTGTGAGGGATTGCAACTCACTTTCTGAACCAGCGATGAGATCTATATCATCAGCGAATCTTAAGTTGTTGATTTTTCTTCCTCCTATTGCTATACTTGACGATTGATCTACTAGAGAGTCTTGCATTATTTTTTCTAGAAATATATTGAATAGAACTGGCGATAGTAAGCAGCCTTGTCTAACTCCTACTGTCGTATCGAACTTAGTTCCTATCTGGTTGTTCAATAGTACTGCGCTTTTTGCTGATTCGTAGAGTGACTTTATGATTTTTACCAAGTCGTTGCCTATCCCAAATTCAGACATCACATTCCACAAACCATCATGCCATACTCTATCGAAGGCTTTCTTGAAATCGATGAAATTGTGCTAGACTTGTCGTTGATGATCCATATGTTTTTCCATTAATATTCTGCAATTCAAAATTTGTTCTGTTGTACTGCGATCCTTTCTAAAACCTGCTTGTTCATCAGCCAGAATATCTTCTGCTTGTGGTGTTAAGCGATTCAGTATGATCCGTAATAAAATTTTGCTCGTGTGACTGATCAGACTTATAGTATGATAGTTTGAACATTTTTTGAGATCGCCTTTCTTTGGAATAGGTATAATTAAAGAAGTCGTCCATGCTTCAGGCCATTGGTTTGTAGACCAGATTTTCTGACATAGCTTGGTAAGTATATCGTATAGTGCCTCACCTCCTCCTTTGATAAGTTCACCTGGCACATTATCAATACCTGGTGACTTACCATTTTTCAAGGTTCTTATGGCATTGATTACTTCTTCTTTTAATATGGGTAATGGTTGTTCTTCATTTTCTTCTCGAGTATTATGTAACTTAGATTGATCAGTTTTAATTGGGTAGTTATATAAATCTCTGCAATATTCCGTCCATCTTTCTAATCTTGCACTATCATCTTCTATTGGTACTCCGTTAGCATCTTCAATATTTGACATTTTCCTGTCTATAGAGTTAGTGATTGCTTTTATCGTGTTATACGCTCTCTTGCTATGAACACCTCTTTTTAGGTCGTGGTCAATTGAATTACATTGGGATTTAAGCCAATCTTCTTTTTTCTCTTTCATACTTCTTCTAATAAGGTTGTGGACTCGTTTATATTCTTCTGCATGTTCAGTACTCTGATGTTTGGTTGATTTTAGATTATTTTATTATTTTATTTTATTATTTTATTTAAAATTCGTAATTTTAATATATTTATTCAAAATCCTATTTTAAAACGTAATATTAAAGTGATATTAGACATATTAAAAACCATGAAAATATAAAAAGAATGAAACATTTAATCACCAATATTATTAATAAGTTCACTGTTTTTTATATTCATAATAATAAACGGTATAGTTTTTAAATTTATTATAATTTAATTATTAAATTTAAAATAATTATTAAATTATTTAATATTATATTATTATATTAATTATCATACTTATCATAATTATTATTCATATAATATATCACATATATATATAATATATAATGTTTAAAAGATAAAGTCATAAATATCATGTATTATACTACTTTTATTAGTTAGTATATATATTGAATTTAAAATCAACCGTCGTACGGAGTACGTACTGCATGTTGATACATGAGCATGACATATTTTATATTGATTTTATTATGATAAAATTGGTATCACTGGAAAGCTTTTTAAATTATATAATACAATTTATATTATATTTTTTTAAATTTGTATTTAAACAAAAGTTAATATCAAAAATATAGCAAACAAATTGTATTTAAACAAAAGTTATTATCAAAAATATAGCAAACAAATTATTACATTTTAATAATCACTAAAATTATAATATACATTATATTTAATTATTTATATTATGACATTAAAATAGTTTATATAAATTATATATAATAATGTGTGCCAGTATAACCTAATAATATTAATATAGATATAGGTATTTATTATACTCTTTAAGGGGTCATTCATAATTCACGGTCTTTAAAATAAAAAATTTATAAACAAAATTTTATTTTTAAAATAGATTACTACATGTATAATGTATGATATGTCAAAATATCATATGTTAAAAACATATATAAAGCATAAAAAAACATAATTTTATAACACTACCTATTTCTAATAAAATAATAATTAAAAAAATGGCGCAAAAATTACGGTTTACATATATTATAACACTGTTTTTCAGTGCCATCAGTTATTACCAGCGCCATCTGTTGGTTTCATTTTATAAATGCTAGTGATTGGCCGTTGGCTTTGTTCTATAATAATAAGATAGCGTCATTTCATTATTATTATTATTTGATATGGGTCGATTGACTAAACGACAACTTTCGAGGGGTAATCGAGATACAATCAAGGTTTATATTATATATAATATGTAACTATTATATAACTATATAATAGTATCATATATTATTTATAAAACGTCAGATAAATGTGTTTATTTAGGAATATAATATCATAATATATTTACAATATTTCAATTTGATAATATTGAAACAAAGCAATTAGATTTTATTATATTTATGCTAATCTAATTTTATATTATATATAATATATAACTATTATATAACTATATAAAATTATCATATATTATTTATAAAACGTCAGATAAATGTGTTTATTTTGGAATATAATATCATAAAATATTTACAATATTTCAATTTTATAGATTTTACGGGTAGATGCGGCGGCTAGAGATGCTACAATAGTGAAAGCCCCTTAAGAAGAAACAGGTGACAGAATCTAGGGAAGGTAGACGGGCAAGACAAAGAAGGCAAATTTCATCAAAGGATTATGGAAGTGGATTACTTTTATAATATCTAATAAAAAAAAAATCAATCATAATTATAATAAAATTTATTTTTTGTATATTTTTATTCTTTCATATGCAACTATAATATATAATAATAATAATGTATATAGATGCAATTTATTTCAAAAGCATGACAAATTATACAAGTTATATAAATATAATATAAAAATTGTAAGAATTAGCTAAACTAACTTTTACCATAATAATAAATGTCAAAAAGCAGATAAATAATATAGTAAATCTTTAAAATCAATTATCTCAGAATATAAGTTTTTTTTATGAACATTTCTATTTCTCAATGAATAATTGACTAAACTTGTTCAAATTTTCAAAGTATGTTTAGTATTATATGTATATTGTAGCTATAGAAAATATTTGTGATTATATGTAGAGTTTATAAATAATTGATAATTAAATTTTTTAAATAAATATTTTATTTTTAAAAAATTTTATTTTTTAAAAATGTTTTTATTTTCAAAACTATTATTCTAATCATTTAGAATTCCTATAGAACAATTAACACAATATATCTTAATGTTATGCAATTTAAATTATGTGAAAATCTTAATTATTTCTTGAGTTTTTGAATTTTCAAAAAAAAAAAGTCCTATCTAATTACATTGAAATCTAAAGACCGTGAATGACCCCTTAATGATACGAATAACTAATCCTGTATACTTGACCTAATATTATAAGGTGTTTCTCGCGAAATATATAATTATGATTATAATAATCATTATAATAATATGAAAGTTTAAATTATAAATATAATATTCCACTGATTAGTAATATTACCAATACATTTATATAAAAAAAAGTGTATATATAAATTTGATTTTACATAACTATAATAAATATATAATTATATATATGATATTACAATAATGATAATATTATAACTTATCGAGAACCAAATGGTCACTAATATAACTTCTCGACTACCTATTTTAAAAATTATAACCTCGAAAATCTAATTTTCAATACTATAACATCTCTACAACCTAATTTTCAATATTATAACATCTCTATAAGCTAATTTTTTTTATTTACATATCTAATTCAGAAAGCTACTTAAGTAGCTTTTGTAAGTAACAATTGTTACAGGTTTAAATTACCTCAGGGTATAAGCGTCTATCTAATATATCATTTATCATAAATAAATTTATAAATAGATGGCGAAATTACCCATATATGTCATCCTATATTTTACTTAGTAAAATATATTTAAATGCCCTATAATAATATGTGTTGGTAGCTGCCCTGAAACCTAGAATGAACACTGATATATATATATATATATATACTATATGTAGAGTATTAAAAATAATGAAACCTAGAATTCCTCTTCAAATAATAAATATATAAACATGGTTAGCCTGCAGATAGTCTTATACCATAGTACAATGCAATTTATACACACAAATATATTTCATGATACAACATTCAAATTAAGATGTTTTATATTAATTCTAATTAGAAATATATTTTATATTTTATTATAATTTTTGTAATCTTTACCACGCCTCTAAACTCCCCCCCTCCCCCCCTCGCAGCCAAAGCCTCTAAACCTCGGAAAATCAACGCCGACATATTTGACTTCAGTTACACAGACTACAGCCGTATAGACCATCGTCTGAAGCTGTTCCTGTGTCTGAATTTCCTAGAGGATGATGAGGAACTATGTCTTCTTCTTGTGGTCGGTGTACAGCGCTCTATAATCTTTGTTCATATGTTCATTATCCTATATTTATTGTAATGTAATTATCAAAAAATACTAATTATTATTAATTATTAATTATTAATTTATTAAAAAATGTATATTAGAAATTTTTAAATCTAACTAAAAATAACTATTATTTGATTTCAGTAAATACAAAGTAAATAAAAAGTTTAATTTACTACATAATGATTTAATAATAGTCCATTAATTAGAAAATTAATAAAACATATCATTTATTTATATTTGTTTGAATTAAACTTTACTTAATCACTAAGAGTGCCTTACTTGTGCACTCGCTTCTCAATCGCTTCACACCTGCATTGCGCACTGTAATGCCGAACCCTATCTCACCACGTCACCCTATCTCACCGCCCCCTATCTCACCACCCCCCTATCTCACCGCCCCCCTACAACAATAACCCTCGACAGTGCGAGGTGATCACTACCAAGAATAACGAGAAGGATTGTCTCCTGCTGGTTACCTCCAACAGATTGATGTGTCTGCAGATCTCCGCCCCTTTAAGGTATGTCCTTCACCGCCGTCCTTCCCCATGCGTAAAGCTTAGGCCTGGTCAAAGTTTATCTACGATTTCTATTGTGATTTCGCTGGCATCGAAGTAATGGGTGATTGTTGGTGAAGCCTAGGCCAGAATGTTCAGGAATGTTCCGTACATTCAATGTTTACATTTTGTTACACTCTTTCAGTTGTATTAATATAATGTTATAACATTCGATATAATAATCAATATTTCAGATTGCTAGATATATATATATATATATATATATTAATTATAATAAATACAATTAATATATCATGAGCTAATAGTACTTAGTAGCAGGTGATCAAGAGAACTCTGTTTGATGATACACATACACTCTATTCCTCCCTATATCTCACTACACTCTACACGTATTCTTCTAATTTCAATATAAAATAGTTTATCTTTCTCAGTAATCAATATTACCTAATAGATTTAGATATCTGCATGTACTATTATGTATTTCCTATAGGACTAATTTATGCAATAATGCCTACATTATCATACCTTAATCTATATACACACATACACTCGAACACACTATATTTATATATATATATATATATATATATATATATATAGTATATATTATATTCACATACACAAATTATAATAATCAGTGTATTTTGGGTAGCAGAATGATCAGAAGAAATACACACATAATAATATTGATTTTTATTATATAATAATATACATATACGATTATCTACTGTATTCTATGGTTTAGTTTACAAATACCACAATTCAGCTAAATATGGGTCCGTAAATATTGGCTAACTAAGAACGTTTGCTATATAATAAGTATAATAATAAGTCAAACAAATGTTTATTAAATTTTGACCATCCTAAGGAGTGCGACATTCATAGAAGTTTAACATGGAGTGAATATGATATTAAACATGATATTAAACATGGGAATTTCATAAATTACTAAAAAGTGACTTTTTGTATTATGAAATTTTAGCATATAGAATAAGTATGATAAATATTGAAAATAAAAAAAAATTAAATTGTTGAATTTTTTTTTTGCAATTTATTTGTATGTCTAAATAATATAAAAGGTAAAATTTAAAAAAAAGATATTTTTTGAGAAAATATCAATATTTTTCAAAAAGGTAAAAACAAACCAAAATTGTTGTCTTAAATTTGTATGTATATATATTTGATATTATTTAGAAAACAGATATCATATCTACTAGAATAAGATCTAGGGATAACAAATATTAAAGAATTAAGTTATAGCAACTATTTTCATGTATTTTTCTATAATAATTATCACTGTAATTTTATACTAATTTTTAACTGTCTCATATCGTTAATATAATCTCAAATTTAATAAATTTGTTTTGCATATGTTTCAAATCATATAAACTTAACCTAAAATCACTGAGCCAGAACAATTTTTGTCAGATGATCACTTTTAATATACATACACATAAACACACACATACAGACACACACACACACACACACACACATACACACACACACCTACACACACCTACACACCTGCACACACTACTGTAGGTACAACAACATGGGCACGAACCTAAAGGTAGCGATCAGTCTGCCGTTGCCGACCATCCTGACCTTGGAGAGAGGTCTTCAAGGTCAATCTCTGTCCATGTACTTCAAGTACGAGAACCTCATCTGCGTGATCATCAAAGATTGCAAGAGAACCGACGCGTTCATCAAACAATTCAACGGTAGGCTAATATCGTAAAGGGGCGGTAACACTTCTCCGCTAAGCCACGCCCACCCGCAGGAAGCCCCGCCTACATTAACATATATGCTTACACCTCCTTGAAGTTCCTCATTCTCTCACACACACATATACTGATAACATCCACGTCAACCCCTGCACCAATAGGAATAACCCCGTTTAGTTAGCAGAGAGAAAGTACATATAAATCATTTAAACTAAATATATACTATACCCTTAAACCATGTTTTCAAACCTCTATTTCCACCCCTTCTACAACAACTACAACTATCATTTCATCACAGTATCACCATCATTTACCCTAATCCACCCACCCTAATCTACCCACCCTAATCCACCACCACATACTGACAGAGCACCTACTACCCCCACTCATGCTACCACCGCATATCAGAATCCGCACTACACCACTATCACCAATACCCCACTGTTACCACTACCGCCCCTACCACATATATATTAACAGATAACCCCACTCTCCCCACTGCCACCACTTATGCACCCCATCGCCACCACTGCAGAAATACTCACCGAGCATCTAGGTCTGGGGGTCACGGTTGAAACTTACGACGACATAGAAATGGAAAAGATAATCAGGTCACTGACTCGCGAGTTAGCCCTACTGGCCGGAGAGAACTCAGACACTAGCGACGAACAGCTCTCCAAGTTTACGCTGTGCACCTTCCTAGGTATGTGGTACTACGATTGTGCGCGATGGCCGCTTGTATTCGCAGTCACGTGAATATATAGATGTATTGTTTACTCGTTTATTTTGGGATTATCGTTTCCCGGACAGTAATAGTTCTCCATCATCGCGGTTCATCATAGCTACTGTCATTTCGCTCGCCGGTATATCAGTATTGCGCTCCATGTTCTGATGTAGCTTTCCTGTGGCCTACCCCGTCTTCTAGTTACACGAGTAGGCTCCCAAAGAACTAGATCCGAAAAAACCTCATCATCTCTACGTATACCTATAGGCAATGTGTAGCAAAATTTAAGCATCGACGTTTGATCTTTGTAGATACTTTTTCTATAGCCCCGTAAAATACCTCGTTTATAACTTTCCGAGACCAATGTACGTTTAGTATTATTCGTAGAAATCGAGTGTATGCGCCAGCAAGTTGTTTGAGTAGTGTTATATATATATATAATATATAAACTAGAGTTTATTTAAACACCGAAACATTAAGGTAGATACCATCACTAGTAAATAACGGAAGTATACTTCTGCTAAATAAATATACAAACAACAATACGTTAATTTCAATTAAAAAGTGCGCATATATTTGTATATATACCTAGACTGGGTATATACTAGGGATGTAAATGATGCCGAGCCCAGGCTTTCATTTTCGGAAAAAAAATGAGCCCGAGCCGAACCGAGACTCTAACAAAACGAGCCCAAGCCGAGTTGAGACTTTAGGTAACTGAGACTGAGACTGCATCATTCTTTAGATTTGAGCATCATTTACATCACTAGTATATACCTATTTACATATATCCCGTCTGGGTAATAAAACTGGTACCCAGTCTGGGTTGAGCCAATACTGCATGTGTAAAGGCTGTGTGGGTGTATACCTACACTGGGTACCTACCGATAGTGTTCACACGCTGAATAATCTACACGCATATTATTTTACTAATGACTATAGTTATATAGGTCATAGATCATAGGTAATGCTATCACAAGGGTATCCTTAGTATAAGCTAAACATAGCTTCTGGGTATCCCTCCGATTATTATAGCCAATATTCGGTAAATAAAATTCATTCATTCATTCATTCATTCAATAATTCGAGAAACTAGGTCAGAATTCATTTGAAATGTATAGCATTATCATATGTGTGGTTATACATACTGATATTAACCGCACTAATATATAATATGGACGTGGTTAATTTATAGTGTGACTACGAATGTATTACCCAGACTGGGTAACCTAACACATACCCAGACTGGGTAACCTAACATCACACCCAGACTGGGTAACCTAACATCACACCCAGACTGGGTAACCTAACATCATACCCACACTGGGTAACCTAACACATACCCAGACTGGGTAACCTAACATCATACCCACACTGGGTAACCTAACATCATACCCACACACTGGGTAACCTAACATCACACCCACACTGGGTAACCTAACATCATACCCAGACTGGGTAACCTAACATCATACCCAGACTGGGTAACCTAACATCATACCCACACACTGGGTAACCTAACATCACACCCACACTGGGTAACCTAACATCATACCCAGACTGGGTAACCTAACATCACACCCAGACTGGGTAACCTAACATCATACCCACACACTGGGTAACCTAACATCACACCCACACTGGGTAACCTAACATCACACCCAGACTGGGTAACCTAACATCATACCCACACTGGGTAACCTAACACATACCCACACTGGGTAACCTAACACATACCCAGACTGGGTAACCTAACATCATACCCAGACTGGGTAACCTAACATCATACCCAGACTGGGTAACCTAACATCATACCCACACACTGGGTAACCTAACATCACACCCACACTGGGTAACCTAACATCACACCCACACTGGGTAACCTAACATCATACCCAGACTGGGTAACCTAACATCATACCCAGACTGGGTAACCTAACATCATACCCAGACTGGGTAACCTAACATCATACCCAGACTGGGTAACCTAACATCATACCCACACTGGGTAACCTAACATCATACCCACACTGGGTAACCTAACACATACCCAGACTGGGTAACCTAACACATACCCACACACTGGGTAACCTAACACATACCCAGACTGGGTAACCTGACATCATACCCAGACTGGGTAACCTAACACATACCCAGACTGGGTAACCTAACATCATACCCACACACTGGGTAACCTAACACATACCCAGACTGGGTAACCTAACACATACCCATACTGGGTAACCTAACATCATACCCACACACTGGGTAACCTAACACATACCCAGACTGGGTAACCTAACATCATACCCAGACTGGGTAACCTAACATCATACCCAGACTGGGTAACCTAACATCATACCCAGACTGGGTAACCTAACACATACCCAGACTGGGTAACCTAACACATACCCAGACTGGGTAACCTAACACATACCCAGACTGGGTAACCTAACATCATACCCACACACTGGGTAACCTAACACATACCCAGACTGGGTAACCTAACACATACCCAGACTGGGTAACCTAACATCATACCCAGACTGGGTAACCTAACATCATACCCAGACTGGGTAACCTAACATCATACCCACACACTGGGTAACCTAACACATACCCAGACTGGGTAACCTAACACATACCCAGACTGGGTAACCTAACATCATACCCAGACTGGGTAACCTAACATCATACCCAGACTAGGTAACCTAACATCATACCCAGACTGGGTAACCTAACATCATACCCACACTGGGTAACCTAACACATACCCAGACTGGGTAACCTAACATCATACCCACAATGGGTAACCTAACACATACCCAGACTGGGTAACCTAACACATACCCAGACTGGGTAACCTAACATCACACCCACACTGGGTAATCTAACATCATACCCACACACTGGGTAACCTAACATCACACCCACACTGGGTAACCTAACATCATACCCAGACTTGGTAACCTAACACATACCCACACTGGGTAACCTAACACATACCCATACTGGGTAACCTAACATCATACCCAGACTGGGTAACCTAACACATACCCAGACTGGGTAACCTGACATCATACCCAGACTGGGTAACCTAACATCATACCCAGACTGGGTAACCTAACATCATACCCAGACTGGGTAACCTAACATCATACCCAGACTGAGTAACCTAACATCATACCCAGACTGGGTAACCTAACATCATACCCAGACTGGGTAACCTAACACATACCCAGACTGGGTAACCTAACACATACCCAGACTGGGTAACCTGACATCATACCCAGACTGGGTAACCTAACACATACCCAGACTGGGTAACCTAACATCATACCCACACACTGGGTAACCTAACACATACCCAGACTGGGTAACCTAACATCATACCCAGACTGGGTAACCTAACATCATACCCAGACTGGGTAACCTAACATCATACCCACACACTGGGTAACCTAACACATACCCAGACTGGGTAACCTAACACATACCCAGACTGGGTAACCTAACATCATACCCAGACTGGGTAACCTAACATCATACCCAGACTAGGTAACCTAACATCATACCCAGACTGGGTAACCTAACATCATACCCACACTGGGTAACCTAACACATACCCAGACTGGGTAACCTAACATCATACCCACAATGGGTAACCTAACACATACCCAGACTGGGTAACCTAACACATACCCAGACTGGGTAACCTAACATCACACCCACACTGGGTAATCTAACATCATACCCACACACTGGGTAACCTAACATCACACCCACACTGGGTAACCTAACATCATACCCAGACTTGGTAACCTAACACATACCCACACTGGGTAACCTAACACATACCCACACTGGGTAACCTAACATCATACCCAGACTGGGTAACCTAACACATACCCAGACTGGGTAACCTGACATCATACCCAGACTGGGTAACCTAACATCATACCCAGACTGGGTAACCTAACATCATACCCAGACTGGGTAACCTAACATCATACCCAGACTGGGTAACCTAACATCATACCCAGACTGGGTAACCTAACATCATACCCAGACTGGGTAACCTAACACATACCCAGACTGGGTAACCTAACACATACCCAGACTGGGTAACCTGACATCATACCCAGACTGGGTAACCTAACACATACCCAGACTGGGTAACCTAACATCATACCCACACACTGGGTAACCTAACACATACCCAGACTGGGTAACCTAACATCATACCCAGACTGGGTAACCTAACATCATACCCAGACTGGGTAACCTAACATCACACCCACACTGGGTAACCTAACATCATACCCAGACTGGGTAACCTAACATCATACCCACACTGGGTAACCTAACACATACCCAGACTGGGTAACCTAACACATACCCACACTGGGTAACCTAACATCATACCCAGACTGGGTAACCTAACATCATACCCAGACTGGGTAACCTAACATCATACCCAGACTGGGTAACCTAACATCATACCCAGACTGGGTAACCTAACATCATACCCAGACTGGGTAACCTAACATCATACCCACACACTGGGTAACCTAACATCACACCCACACTGGGTAACCTAACATCATACCCAGACTGGGTAACCTAACATCACACCCAGACTGGGTAACCTAACATCATACCCACACACTGGGTAACCTAACACATACCCACACTGGGTAACCTGACATCATACCCAGACTGGGTAACCTAACACATACCCAGACTGGGTAACCTAACATCATACCCAGACTGGGTAACCTAACATCATACCCACACACTGGGTAACCTAACATCACACCCACACTGGGTAACCTAACATCATACCCAGACTGGGTAACCTAACACATACCCACACTGGGTAACCTAACACATACCCACACTGGGTAACCTAACATCATACCCAGACTGGGTAACCTAACACATACCCAGACTGGGTAACCTAACATCATACCCACACACTGGGTAACCTAACACATACCCAGACTGGGTAACCTAACATCATACCCAGACTGGGTAACCTAACATCATACCCACACACTGGGTAACCTAACATCACACCCACACTGGGTAACCTAACATCATACCCAGACTGGGTAACCTAACACATACCCAGACTGGGTAACCTAACACATACCCAGACTGGGTAACCTAACACATACCCAGACTGGGTAACCTAACATCATACCCACACACTGGGTAACCTAACACATACCCAGACTGGGTAACCTAACATCATACCCAGACTGGGTAACCTAACATCATACCCAGACTGGGTAACCTAACATCACACCCAGACTGGGTAACTACATCGCACGTGTGAAAGCAGCCTTATATACTATGCTGTTTATTTACATGTTAATTTAAAACTTGAAAACCATTTATTTAAAACCACGGAAAATAATTTATATACATATATATTTATATATATATATATAAATATGAATGCAAATAGTTATTATAACGATAAGATGAACTAACTATAAACCACGCACTCCTCTGACACCAGAAGAATATGAGATATCTCTGTGCGCCGGTCTCTGTATCTCCGACAACTTCCTGTTCCTGTTGAGCATGAACACCGTCAACGAAGATGACGAACAATCGCTGAGCTTCAAGTCCAGCGACCTTGAGGAGTCAGCGCTCGCCCTTCACGAAGAACTTCAAGACTACTACGAAATGCTGAACTGCCATCACATCGTCGACCTGATCAGAGTGGTACGTAGTGGTCATAGAGGTCGTAATATAATAGAGGTCGTAGTGGTCATAGAGGTAGTAGTGGTCATAGAGGTCGTAGTGTCGCAAGAATCGTAGAGGTCGTAGTGCCGCAAGTGTTATAGAAGTTAGAGTAACGGAGGTAATAGTGTCATAGAAGTTAGTTTTGCATAGAGGTCAGGGTGTAAGAGGTCATATTTTCAGAGTGTAATAGAGTTCATAGTATCAGAGTGTAATATAGGTCAATGTCTAGTACATAATAAGTCTGTCATCACTGATCACTCACCAGGCAATACTTGCTATGTAACATGTTGGTGAATTGAGTATTCATACAATTTCAATACATTCTTAGCATATTTCATACAGTTTATACCCGAGTTATATTACAGTTATATAGAGAGTTATATTAGACCTAATACCCAACACGCGGGTATATTATGATGTTGTTGTTGATAATAAGTAATGCACATCATGTTTGAATATAAATAAACATTAAATAGTATATAATTAGTATCTATAAACTATTAATAATCGATAAACTATATAGAAATTAATTATTATGGTTAATTCGATATATAATTGCATAGTATTAATTAACTCTGGAATTAGACATTTAGTATCAAAAACTACACAAACTACACAACATAACTTCAATATTAATTAATGTTTCGCACGCGATCCCCGAACAGGAAATATTCAAATCCAACTTGATAATCAAGTTCGTGTTCATGGACGAATTCACCAGCATGGAAACTACAATGAGAGTGAAGATTATGACCGAGGACGAACTCAACGTAACCATGGACAACATCAAACGACCTTGGTACGACAACTTTCACGTCGACCTTCCGGTGGTCTATACCTGAATATGCATTTATTATACATATACATTAACATTATTTTCTGCAAAAATAATTAAAGATATATTTTGTGATATAGTATTTTTAATGATTTTTGTATTATTATCTATAGTATTACAATCACCTATAAATAGATTTGCTTTATTGTGTTGTTGTTTACTCTTTCCGGCAATAAACAATAACAACTTAATAAACTTAATAAACAACTTTGTAAACGAAAACAATGAATTAAATGTTAATATAATATCTGATAGATGTGTAATGCGACAAAGATATAAATTACTATTATGATTAAACTCAACTACTACACCTACTACTACGCTTACGTCGTATGTCTCACTTCTTATGCAATACACTGCTCGACGGAGAGTGTAGGCTGGCAAGGCTCCATTTCTTTAACCGGTTTGTACATGCGCATCGCTATTAACTGCGTCGTTGACGTAATACCTCAATGTACTTAATAATAAATAATAATGGATTTAATTTTAATATAACACCAGTCCGGCACCAGACATTAGAGTTAGTCAATAATATACAACAATGTACACTAGGTTATCTACGTATTATAATGTTTGTAGTTATTTAATAGACTGCGTAGGAGAGACAGACAGGTGCGATATACACAATAATGTCACGAGCAACGGATACGCTCTGCTGAGTAACGAGATCAATAATTGCTGTACGCCCGCGTGTGTGTACACCGGGAGTAGTTTAACCAACTGTAATGATAGCATAGCAAATGTATAGAGTAATAGCATTAGATCCGATCTAATATGTAACTAATCTAAGCATTAATATCATGCGGTAGTCATGTACTAGCCGTACCTCTGCATCTCCATTCCTCAATTCCTTAATAACATCAGTACATCTACTACTACTACCTCCAAACACGATCATAAGATCACTACGTGTTTATTCCTGTTATCTAAATGCAATAGTATTCATTTCCTTCACTTTGTGAATTTGTCAGTAGTACAGACTCTGCGCTAGTTATCACTATTATTGTTACGTACTTTATTATTGCCGTTCGCAAAAAGAATTATATAATTAAATAATGTTTAACGCGCGGCGGTAGTGATGGAAACCTGCGGGTGTGTAACGCTAGCGTACATCGTCGTGTTGTTGTGGCTTCGAGTGCGCAGTAATACACGCTGATGTCGTGCGTTAGTCATGCGTTAGTAGTCGATAAGTAATGAGGTATTAGTTTTACTATCAGATTGAGTTTTAACGACGTGATAATTGTATAAGTAGATCTTATCGAGACAATTACCTTTATCGTTATGTGCACTTACTATATAGACTAGAAAGTGTATTTTATTATATTGTAATGTTGGAGAATATCTATATCTCGTGTTAAACGACGCTGTATTTATAATAATATAGGGAGACGACCATAATGGAATGTATTCTTCCTTTTGTTCACGTATTTAAAATCAATATATAAGTATATATATATATATTTAAATCCATTAATAGTATTACGATGATATATTACTATATATTTATTTTTAAATAATTTATTCTTTAAATATTATATATTTCTTAATAACCACTGCTTTTAATGTATTATACAGTGAAAAAGTAATACACTTTTAATAGACCACTATTTCTCTTATTAAATATACGTACAAATCTATTTATAGAATAGAAGTCGCGCGTCTACCCTTAATAACACGCCGTTGTGTCTACGTGGTGTCTATGTGTGTACCATCGATATAAAGAAAGTGGATAAGCAATTGACGCACGCAATGCATGTAAAAGATAGACACGTGAATGACACTTTTATTGATAAATTAACAAAATGGCATTTTATCAAAGTGATTTTGATTGGATATTAGTCAAATATTAAACAATACTTTAATACTAAATATTAAAGTGACTTATATCTATAAATATGGATTTAGATTATAAATACCAATAAAATAGTATGATATCTTCAATTTAAATAAAATTACGAGGAATGTAGATATGATGTATTTTAAATATATAATATTATTTTAGTATAGATAGTACATTAAAATCCGTAGTAATTATTAATATATATATGTATAAATAAATATTATTATAAATATAAAGAAGTGGGCCAGATAGGGGGTTTCGCCTGCAGCACCCGGAGCGGATAGTGCCATACACTACATTCAATTACCTATCCACTTTCTCACTATATCGATGGTGTCTACAGGTGTCTACCGGGAGAAGTGGTACTCCGTACCGGTGATGCTGTACTGCGCCGGCTCACAGATCAACGCCAGCTGGTTCTTGACGGCTGCGCATTGCTTCGATGAAATGTTAGTGCGTCACCTTGACCTCGACCCCGCTGAGGAGGTGGTGTCTCTTCACTACAGGGAGTATCGTTTACGTTATTATAACTGACCGGGCCCCACTACGCGCTATCTCTACGATAGCGTATCGAATGCTAGTAAACTCGGACTGGTCAGTGGTCACTTTTGAAGAAGATTCGGCCAGTTTAAAATAACTATATATAGTATACTTCTATAATATTGGTTAAAGCATAAAAGTGTCCGAGTTTGCCCATCGTATCACGTGTTTCTACTGCATTCGTCGATATCGTGACCACATAATTATTCGATATAATCATATTATTATTATTATTACTATCCGATTTTTGCAATGCCAGGGTAATTATAGAAGCAGTGTTGATTATCGAGACAATTACCCCTTTGTAATCGTATACTTTTTGTTAATAAAACATTCTAATATAACATATTGAAAACACATAATCCATAATGGGTGACAACAACAGACAATATGCAGCTGTATTACTTTGAAGCCCTTTAAGAGAACAAATTATATAAATATAATTGTAAATTAACAAAGAAAAAAAAAATGTTAATTCTTCAAATAAATATTATTATTATAAATATATTAAATAAATTGTATTTCTAAATAAAAATAAACGTTATGTTTATTATCTGTACAATCCAAATCACATACTAATCGTAGGAATCGGTGTTAATTCTTTAAGAGGGGGTCATCGCTACGATACTTGCAGTAGGCATCGTCTTAACAAAGTCAACGTAAAGTTGGTCATGTCCACCACAGAATGATGGCAAGTTTAAGAGTTTTTAAACTTTTCGCCAATAAAGTAAAATATTTTTTAATATAAATTTTCGAATCGTACATGTTTGTTATTTTTAAATGACGATTGTAAATACAAAATGTTATCTAAATATAGGGTAGTTTATGCTTTAGTAATATTCCGAATATTTCGCTAAGTTATCGTTAGAAAATAGATTTGCACATTCGTAATCGGAAACTATATTAGACTTAATAACGAAGCGAAGTTATTTACAAAATATTATATAATTAGATTGTATGTTCATTGTAATATTTCATCAACGACATAAATATACATGAAAATATGTAAAATGTACACGCATAATTATGATTATGAATAATTATTTTTATATAACATCACTATTTTACTAATTATTATTTTTGCGGTACAAAATATTGAATAAGTTGATATCATTAATTAAATAAATGATAATATCATACTCTCTGTTATATTGAGATGTTATTACTTATTACTGCTATCCAAATAAATGTATATGTAATATATGTGTCTTAGAAAGGATATTAGAGCCATACGGTTATAAGTGAAAATTTCATCTAAATTCCTGGATGGGATGAAAGGACTCCACCAAATAAAAATATTAATATATTATATATTATTGAATATTATATTATGATTAATAATTTATGAATGAATAAAATCGGTTTGGAGAAAATATCTAAAGAGAATCAGTGAAGACAATTAGTTTTATTAATTTGATATATCTTAACAGTATACTGTAAGTGCACTATAGGGATATATTGCACAATCTTCATTTATATTAAAAAGATAATACACATAGATATAATAATTAAAATAAATACAAATATAAAAAAGGAAAAAACTAAAACAAATAATTGTATCCAATGTTAGCAATCAAAAAAGAGTGTAACAAAATAATTTCAAAAATTTTACTTTTATCATATATTCTAAAAAAATCTAAATATTTATCACATAGTTTAATTATTAATTATACTAATTGTTTATGTATTTATAGTACTAATCTATACAAAATTAATAATTAAAGTTCTATATATATATATATATATATTGATATTAATTAGGTACTTATTTAGTACTATATATATACTAGTTTACTATAATTATCATAATGAATATTATCTAACAAAACTTATGTTTATTATAATACATATATTCTGAAATAACATTAATGTACTAAGCAATGCCTATATATCATCCTATTATTACAACTCATTGCAGGAATGATACATCGAACTGGAATGTTCAATTTGGTGATGTCAGAGATCAAGTTGGAACTTACATTTATTACATTCTTTATAACATATATATATATATATATATTTATTTATTTTATGCTATTTGTGTGCATATGTTATATGGTATTTATATTTTCAGTTTAACACTTTTTAGTATATCTGCTAATATCGCCTTTGAAGTTTTTCTTCTCTAATTAAGATCATAGAGAAATATACATAATTCAATATGTAATATATATATTCAGTAAATTCTCGGTAAGTCGGACTACGGATAAGTTGGACTTCTCGATAAGTCAGACACATTTAGTTGGTTTGGTTGAATTTGTATCTAGTTCAATGTTAAATTAATCGGATAAGTCGGAATTTTCTATAAGTCGGACACATATTATTGTTATTTTTATGATTTTTATACTGGATAAATCGGACTTTTTATAAAATGTCAGAAATGTTTACTTTAAATAATGTATATTATAATTTTAGTAAGTAATATTATTGAATACAACATTTTATGTTGTTGATTGTTGCATAATTCCACATTTAAGTAATCATTTAACTCATGCTGCGCATCTCATGTCTTATTTGCATGATATTCTGAATCTCTGATAAGTCGGACAATTTTCCCGTTCCCTTGCGAGTCCGACTTATCGGGAGTTGAATGTATATATATATATATGCAAAAGTAATTATCTTAATAGTGCTTCTATAATTACCCTGGCATTGCTTAAATATTATAATTATATATATTATAGATGATATTATGAAGATAATAAGCTAATCTTGATTTATAGTAATAATATTTTAAATCTAGGAGAATAATTTCTCCATGTATAATCATAATACTAGAACATACGTCATCTAGATAGAGTCGACGATAATACATTTAAATGTGAATCCGATTATAAGTTATCATTTACTAAAATAACTATTCAAATTAAAAATCACACATAGCTGCTAACATACGTCACGGGCCATAACTAGGGGCGCTACAACAGGGGGGGACGAGGGGGATATGTCCCCCCTCCACTTTAAAATCTAGGGGCACCTCTTATGTATTGTTCCCCCCCCACTTTTACCACAACATTTATTTTGATTGGGCGGTCCCCCTACATACACACCATCGTTGCAGCGCCCCTAGCCATGACCCTTGACCCATGACTACTATACACATAATATAGGCTGACTATTAACCTGATTTGTTTATATATATTTAATATTTATAAATACTTTATTTTTACTGTAACTCATTCATTGATTTATAAGATAACTAAAATGTAAGTTAAATACTTACATAATAATGTTTATTATAAATCTCTTAGTTAGGGAAACTTACAATTTAATTTATAACTAATATTCTATAGATAATATATTATTTAATGGAAATTAAATAGTAATTGAATCTTAAAATCTGTCTTCTCTATATCTCCACCAATATTTACATACAAATAAAGTATAGGAATAATATATTGTACAAGTATACAAATTATACACCTTTTTATTGATATTTTAAATTTAATAAATTATTTTTCTCAAATGAAATCAATCTACAAAGTGTAAATGTAATTTTTTAAGAATTAATATGTTAATACCATTAATTTACTGATTGATAATTTATTTTAGCACGTATATAGTCGAAATATTTAATCTAAAGTATAAATATAATAATATAACAATAACATTGAATTATTGAAATAAACTAAAAATAATCTAAAATTAAAATAAAATATAGCGTAAAAATTATCAAAAATAGAAACAAAATGGAGAATCATTTGGGGCGGCACACATATTTTAGAGTTGTCTGATTTATTTGGTTTTATTATTCTGTTTTTTTTAGCTGCATTACATCCCGAAGTGAGCCTATAACATATTACATAAATATTAATAATCGGCCCCCAATATCGTCCGATACACGAGTATTTACAAGATATTGTGTACTGCCCGACATGTATAGAGACAATTCATTGTTTTGTTAAAAGGTCATTATCATATTCTAATAATATCAAACTTAATAATATTTAATAAAATAATGCACTGTAAAAAATATATTTAATACAAATTTTCTATTAGTAGTTACATGAAAAAAAACCTTCCTATATAAATGTATTAATATGTAATCAATTGCTATAACGGATAATAATAAATCAATAATTCATGAATAAATTATTCTCTTCAATCTGTGGAATAAAATTATGGAATTCAATCTTGAAATTCTTAAATATATAATATATTATATATACGAGACTATCAATAATGAATAACTTCATAATATAAACTTTAAGCTTAGATGGCAATATAACTAAAAATAATAGTATTAACAATATATAATCTATATTTATTAAGG
Source organism: Osedax fenrisi (assembly GCA_964019155.1). NCBI lineage: Eukaryota > Metazoa > Annelida > Polychaeta > Sabellida > Siboglinidae > Osedax > Osedax fenrisi. Next base: position 64,307,696 of record OZ025243.1, on the reverse strand, counting down.
TAACTATTTTATTTTCTTTAGCTTATATAAGCATATAGTTTTGCTCTTTGTAATCCAGAAATAAGTTTAAAATATACAAAATGCAATGTTAGCCAGACTAAATAATAAAAAGGCATATTATATAATTATTATATTAAAAAAAAAAGTAAATACTAATAACGGATATATAATTATAGATCCAAGATTTAATAAATATAATATATATTTTCTATCAAGTATTACAATATCTAATTCCGATATTTGACATTATAAAATAATATTTGATTTAATTATAATTCTAACATAATGATTCATTTTCTATTATAATCCATAAACTATTCTAAATACACATACCATAAATTAACAATGTAAAGAAATATCTAAATATAATTAGATACTATTTTATTCAATAATTATATTTTAATATATTAAAAATACATAACCTATATATAAGCTATACATCATTTATTTATATTTTATCTTCATTAATGAGTGAGTATTATTGTATATATACATACATTTAACATTAATGATTATGAAAAATATCCACCTAGTTATCCGGAAATATTATCTGCGATTTGAAGAAATTGTTCACGGGAGATTCAATAAAATCCTACGAAGTTGAGCGAATAATTAAACATCCGCGATACAATAGAACAGGTTACATAACATCAAAATATTACGTAATACTCGTGTAACTATGGTTTCAGAATATTGGGAAAATGACATCGCGCTAGTGAAAATAAAGGAGCCTTTCACCGATGAGAATATGAGCTATAAGCTGAACACTAATTCCTCATTTCCAGACGAACAAAGCAGATGTTTCATGAGGGAATACGGATGTCAGCACAACATTAAAAGTTATTATTTCATTTGTAATGTGTAGCCGTTTTTAAATTTGTAAATAATTTATTCAAATTTGATAACTGACCTTCCTACAGACCTGTACCTGATTAATATATCATCATTCACCTGTTTTCATATTTTTATTATATGTATTATCGATATTTTATGTTATCTATATTAAAAATTGTATATTTATATTATAATTAGCGCAATATTTTTTCAATTAAATTATTTGATGATCAGATAATTAATTATATATATATATTTACTTAATGAATTAAATACAAATTTTCATTATTTATTAAGAGATTTTAGCATAACAAATATTTCATTTTCTATTAAATTAATACATTCTTGTAAATAAATATCATATTTGAACAATTCAAAATAATTCTATATATATATATATGCATATATATATATATATATATACATATATATTATGGACAATTGATTAAACATGTAAGGCAATTAGCATTTCGATGTTCAATACAAAATTATAATAATAAACTAATATTAAAATCAAATAAGAGAGAGAGTTATAAATAATAATAGTGATATTAAAATAACAGTTTGCGATGACTCGGAGAATTCATCAAAGATAAAAGAAATGCCGTACGTGCCTCGGGCTAAATGTTTCATTGGAAGTGGGGGGGCGAGGAGCAGAGGGGTGGGGGTGGGGGTGAGGAGGAGTGGGGGCAAGTTACATCGCGGTAGAGGCGACGTAGCTGGAACGATGGCGGCGGTGAGAAGATCAAAGAGGACGAGGAGGAGGAGAAAGGGGGGCAGGCGTAAACGTTATCTGGCTCTAAAAATGGATGGGCGTATATGCGCTGGTAACTTTAAAAGTAAAGGAATATGTAAGGTAAGCTATGTGGTTGTGTGTGTGTGCGTGTGCATTATAGTAATCGCATTACACTTCATAGGGAGACAGCGGCTCAGCATTAATGTGTGTGCGGGGAGGAGATAAAACTGTTGGTGCTGCCTCTGGTGGTGAACTGTTGCTCGTGGGCGTCGCCTCTTTCGGAGACAAAGACAATAAGGGAGTCTACGAATCACTGTTCACCAGAGTCAGCCACTATGGCAAGTGGATCTCTTATTTAGAAGACTGATGCCTACTTATTATTGTCTGTATTATTAGTGGCGATGGGGGTGGGGCGTTTTGTTACGTTTCAGAATAAATGTAAATTACTATTGAATTTGTAACGTAAAATCTAATATGCATAATAGTAGTAGTAGTATATATACACGATCCAATCGGGCGCGAGCGAGCGACCTCGACCTCTAAACAACGGCGACACCTCCGTAAGTGGGCCCCTTCTCGATGAGAATGTCCGACTGGGCGTCCACTTGAGACACCTTCACCGACTGCGTCTTAGCCATGACGAGCAGCGAGTAGAAGCGCGCCGCAGCCTGTTTACGGGTGCGCTTCACAGACAGCGAGATGAAGGTGACAGCTACGTCGTGAGACTCGACGAAGGCACGGTCGAGCGATAGCGTCAGCTGCTTTGTACGCTTGTTCCAGCGCTGAGTTTCGGCTACCTCGAGGTCGGTGATCGTCTCGTCGACCTCTTCAAGGTCGGACATCTATAGTAGGGGTGGTTGTGTGTGTGTGGTGATGTTTGTAATTTAGAGCGTTAAGTATCATAGGCTTAATGGCAGTTATTGCAAGTCAGCGGATAGAGGTTTAATAAATAGGTTAATACAAGTAGGGTATAGAGATGGTTAACAGATGGTACTAACGTCACTGTTTCGTGAGGGGGAACGAGGCGGCTGTTCTTCGAAGGAGATGCGCGAGTCTGTCGGCATGTTGAACAGCTCGGGTTCTGTGGTAGAGTGAGGTGATTTAGTGTTTAGATCACCTGAAGGTATGCTTAGCGTGGTATAGGTATACAGCTACTACAATAATAAGTGGTCTAGATATATTATTCCAGATGAATATTATATATGTATTAAAAATTGAATAAGTTATTCAATAATGACATTAATTTAATATAATTAAATTAAATGAAAATAAATTATTAAAAAAAACAAATAAATAGAGATAATTAGATCACGGTGAATGGGGGTTAAAGGTCGCGCTCATACCTTCGTAATCGTCGTAGTTGTTGAGGTCGTCGAGACTGCTCGAAGGACTGATGGGTCTCTCTGTGTTCTTCCAGGCGTCATCAATCAGCGAGGCATCGGTGGTCTCGAGGTTTGGGATGGAACTGTTGTCGGCGGGGGGCACCTGCTCAGCGATCGAGGTGTTCGGCAACATGTCACCTGGGGGGTGGGGTGGAGGGGTGTTAAGGAAGGGGGGTATAGTATAGTAGTAATGCATGTTGTTTTAGGTGGTGGTATAAATGTAGTGTAAGTATCGCCTGGTAGGTGTGGGGGGAGTGTATAGGGCTAATGTTGTATGAGAGGGGGTATATTACAAGATAGTAGGTAGGTAGTACCACTCTACAAATATCTGTAGTGATTGCAAACTTAATAATTTTTGCTTTTCATCATCTGTAAGTTTATATGTGTATTCAATTTTATTTGCATATTTTAAAATATATAAGATTTAAATATTTAAGATAACCTATTTAAGATTTAAAAATTTTCATTATTTAGAAGATTACTGACTGTACACTGGTACCATACAGTGTACATGATTATATCTTATGATTGTATTGTTGACACTATTAATTAAGTTAGCTGCCTGTGTATTAACCTATTGAGTTTCTGACATCACGAGCCAACTCGGGTTCATCAACTCTACTAGCAAGCGCCATCTGGTGTTTGTTCAAGTTAATCGACAGTTTACTGACGATGGGCTTCGTGACCGGGTAGTTTGTCTTTTGTACCAAGTTACGCTTGAACAACTGAAACGGAAGAGCGAAACACATATATTGTGGGTATTGCGATTTTCATAAGATTTATAATTAAATACGTACGCTAATAATTTATTGAATAAAGGTATTAGAATATAGAATTTTCTATTATAATTATAATAATTATGAACAAATTAATATATGTTATATATTTATATAGGTTAATATTTTATAATACATCACATGATTATCTCATTTCAATTTATTTAAAACAAGTATAAATGTTTGTTAATTTGACGTATAAAATATATTGGCTTTAATAATAATATAATTGGCTCAAGAAAATGATAAACGTTTATAATTACTACTACAGTTTTAAAAATATTTATAAGCTTTAAATTTATCTATATAAATTAAAAGATTCATCATCTTTAGTATTACTATATATTTTTTAATCTATTTACGATAAAAGTTATTTAGTCTAAAATAATTCCAATTAATATACCATTAAATGTTTTAAAAAAAAGTATTTTTTAGTTGAATATTTTAAATAAATTTTAAAATTAGATGAGTAAATCTTTTATTTTGATATCAAATACATTGTATGTATGTAAGGAGAAATAATTAGTTATAAAATAAAAACAATTGTTATTTATAAATCCAACTAATATATAAACAAAATAATATAATATGAACACAAAATTTAAATATATTTAATATAACTATACTATAAACTATATATAATGACTTCTTGTTCTAAAGTTTGCTTATTGTTACATATTTTATAATTAATAGATTATTTAAATGTATCTAATTCTTGGATATGTCATCATTAATATTAAATCACTGATTATTGAATTTAAAATGTTAATTATAAAACTAGAGCCATCGATAGTAACATAGTAACTAGTGTATATTCTAATCGAGAGAAATACTTCGCTGCAAGAACACAATGGTACGAGGATGATTGTAATGACCTTGAATAAAACAGCAGAGTTCATACGTCTGGTGGTCAAACTAAAGAGCTTTTCCACGCCTCCAGTCTCCTTCCAGTACATGAGTTTCTTAGTGGGCGGGGCGAGATCTAGGGGCATAACGATAGCGCTCGTGTCAGACATCTGTATCTTCATCTGTTCGCTGGTGATCGACTTCTGCTCGTCGATGATAAGCTTGCGCTTGCGACGGACGCGGCGATTACCTACAGGGGGTGCGGGGTGGGGTGGATGTGGTTATATTCAGAGGGGCGAGGGGTAGGGGTGATTATATTCAGAGGGCGGGGTAGGGGTGATTACATTCAGAGGGTGAAATGTACACGTGACCTGTACCAATAAGTGTAGCGATGTGATGAGATAATGATATATAGATATATGTGATAATAATGATATCGTTGATGAAGATAATAATAATAGATATGAAGAAAACACTGATGATAATGTTGATTATTATTATTAAAGATGATGACAATGATAATGCTAATAGTGTGCTATCGATGATGGTGATAGTGCTAACATTCGATACGACTGGAGTCAACAGGTTCGAGTGCGATGGCATGATCAGCATTAGAGATGAGCGTGGTCTGGTCCTGCATCTGAGTGTCGATGGTCAGGGTAGTGCTGTCTAGGATCTCCGCTGCAGCGTCGGTAAGGGTGTCGACGGTGAGATCTGCGGGGGAAGGGCTAGCGGCGGGGGCCACGGTAGGGGTAGCGGATACGTCTCGCATCTCTACGTCTTCATCTTCTCCGGTGACGCTCGCTGCTGTTTCCTGGGGCTTGTCGCCTGCTATTTCTGCTTCTATATCTGTACGCGGTGTGTAAATTATAGAGTATGTAAAGCTATTACAACTATTTAACATCTATTATTATTATCACTATTTAAATATCGCTAATAATACTTACAAGAATGTACAACTGTACATTTGGTTATATAAGTTAATTAAAACATCGTCTACGTTCCTGGATAAAATAAAAAATAATATATTAGTTAAACGTTTTAAAAATAAATACAATCATCTAACAATATATTAAGTAAATGTTTTAAAAATTAATACAATCATCTATCTATCTATGGTGAGAAGAGTTAATAGGGGTGTGATGAGTCATGAGAGAGAAGCGACTCACCGTTATCGATGGCGGCGACTGTACCAGCTATGGAGTGGGTGGGGGTGGGGCAAACACTAATGGACGGGGCGAGGGGCTCCACGATATCTGTAACTTCCGGCACTATCGGCTCAGAGAATATTCCGTCAGCTTCCCCGATGAGGTTATCATCTGTTTTGTTACATAACATGTTACATAATAACTAAAGATATTTAAAACGGATTATTTAGTAATTATTACTGGTAATTTAAATTATATATTCAATTGGTACTTCCAATAAAGTACTCTTTTTATATACTTATATAATGATTTAAACTCTACATTTTTAAGTTAACTTTATAAATCAAATGATAGATAAATATTTGTTATTTTATTTCTAAAATTTTTTTTCAAAAATAATAATTCAGAACAATATTCGTTATTCATGTTTTTACGATAAGTGAATCTGATATAATAATCTAATATATATATATATTAACCATTATTAGCATATTAATCGAACAATAGAAACAAAACGTATAGTAAATTAACGATAGGTTAAAGCCTTTAACTTAAAGGTCAACAAAGAAAGCTAACCGAATAGTTCATCATCAACGGGACCTCCAAAATCATCGTTATCTGAATCACCTCCATCTGTGTTATGTAATCGTAAAGGTTAAGGTCACATCGGGGATATAAATAGTGGGAGCTATAAACTACAGTAGTGTGCAGATTAGAACATAGAATATTAACGATCATAATTTTATTACATTTAAGATATTATTTAATTTTAAATCACACTATATATATTTATTAATACAAATATACAAAATTACTAATAATATTGATTATATAAGTGTATAAATGTAAAAACCGTAAGTGTTGAAGTTATCGGCACCCGAGTCCATGAAGCCAATAGAGTCAATCTTACTAGGACCTGGTTCTGTATATATTAAGTAAGAACATGAAACCACTTAGGTTTTCATTGAATCACAGACACATTAGTGGGTAGATCGTAAAGATATTGTAATCATTAATAAGAGGAGTATGATAAGGGGTAGGAGGGGGGAGAAGAGGGGGTAGTAAAGTGGTAAACTATGGCATATATAAATCAATAATGTTAATACATTTATTTATTTGTTATTAATAGTTTTGTCTCCTGTTTTATGTCATTTTGAATATCTATTTTCTATATTCAATCAATTATATTATTAATAAAGGAAAAGAGTGGAGGACCAACCTTCATCATCTTTCATAAACAAAGAACTGTCCATGTGCGGATCTTGTATTATGGAGTTGTTATCGAATGCCATGTCACCTGCGCGAGGGGTATAGTTAAGCATACAACGATAATAGAGAGATGGATTGATTAGAAGTATGTGGTGATTTAGCGTGTGTCTACGCACTAAATAATTACACGTACGCGAGATTAGAATATACGATCACTTATTCATCGGGTCGGGAAATTCAAGAAATGTATCGTAGATATTTATGCATCTAAATAAAGATTAATATCTAAAATATACCACACACTATATCATCTATATGAATAATGAATCATCATACCGAATCCGTCGTCAATCAGTGCAATCTGTCCGATGGTATCCTCTCTGATGGTGATGTCTTCGGGGCGGCTCTGATTCACAGAGAATTGGTGCAGGGTGTTGATCTCACTGTACGGGTAGGAGAGAAGCTTTAGTATACCACGCTAGCCAGAATGCAATGCGATAATAACAAAATTTGAAACTATATTACAGATCACTAGAGCCTGTGATATTTATACTGATTACTAAAATAAAGCCTTTTTAAATATTTACGAGAATAATTTTTTTAATAAAATTAAAATAGAATATTATTAGACATTTATTTATATCATGTATTTAATAATATAATTAATAATATGTTATTATAATACAAACATATATAACACACACTAATACTTAAATATATAAAATGAGAAATACATATTATATTATGTATTGTGATATATCACATAAAATTAAATTAAGTCATCATTTTATATCATATGCTTTAATCAGGAATAATTCATTGGATTAAACTTAGTATAAACTACATATTTGAACATATATTCAAAGAACACAAATCTGTAAAAATTAAATAGGATTGTAGATATATATTAATCACCATTCACATGTGTTAAATTATCACAGAAAACGAACGAAATATATAAATTATATAATTATATGCAATAATTCAATTAAAACTTGTTTTATTTTGTGCAATAATGTATGTTATTATCATGTAGGTACCTAAGATCACAATTGCATATGTAATAGCCTTAACATGTGCAATGAATAATTACAAGAAATGCTTAACAAATAAATGAATTATGCATATTTTACTATCTTTACAAACAGTATAATAAATTGAACACATTTAAATTAATTAATATAATAATTAAATCATGATTCGATAATTTTCTGTTATAAATAATATATTTTTATATAAGTATTGTTTATATATGAATACATATTTGTTTATAATAATATCATCGATCACTCGAACATATATATATACAACTGTTTCTATAAACATCACCAATGGTATTATTTAAATATCGTCAGTGATATTCCAATAATATAATCAGTGCATGTTGCTATATGGTATAGCCTATAATACATAAAGGATTATTGTAAAAAAAAAGCTTCGCGATTTTAAAAATATGCTAAGCACTAAACACGCACACATTTAATTCTTTATTCGAATTAGTGATTGTATAAATGTATATATAAATAGTATAAAACTTTTTAATCATCTTGTTAAGAAAGGAAAACCAGATGATATATATAACTATAGAACGATTATTATCTAAATTCTCAATTTTCGAAGACTTTAGAGAAAATAATTTCTAATCGATTTCTACACTTTATTGACAAACATAATTTATTATATGCCAAACAATATGATTTTATTAGAAATTCTTCAACTTCGCATGCACTCTATGATCACTATAATTTTATTGAATCAAACTTAGAAATAAATAATAAATTAGCCTCATTATTTCTAGATCTAAAAAAAGCATTCTATCTTGCAAATCATAATATTCTATTAAACAAATTAAAATATTATGGTTTTAGGGGCAGTACTAATCGTTTAATTGAGAGCTATCTGCGAGATCAAATGTTATCAACTAAATAGATAACAAACTTTATGGAAGAAGTATCATCAATGTTAGGGTACCTCAGATATCTATTTTGGGTCCCTTATTTTTTATTTTATATATAAATGATATTCATATGGCCTTAGATAATTTAAATATAAATTTTAATCTTATACTTTTTGCTGACGATACATCGGTTAGCATTAGTGAACCAAGTAATAAGACTGCAAAAGTTTAAATTTGGTTATTTTAAATTTACTGAATGGTTCACTAATACATTATTAGTAATAATAGATTTGGTTATTTTAAATTTACTGAATGGTTCACTAATACATTATTAGTAATAATAGATTAATATTAAATATTGATAAAACAAAAGTGCTACCTTATAAAGATGCAAATATTATTAATAGTATATCAATTAATTAAACTGAAATATGCTTAGTATCAAGTTATACTTTTCTTGGAGTTATATAATAATTAAAATTTTAAAGAATATATAAGAAAAATACATTTGAAGTTATCACATGTTATATATATATAATAAGAAAGCTGAGCTATTTACCAATATATATTTTAAAGCCTCTTTACAATTCTTTGTTTTTGTCTCATATCATGTATTGTTTAGAAATTTGGGGAAATAATTTTAATAACTTTCAATGTATTTCAACTCTTCAAAAAAAGGCTTTTCGAAAAATTAAATAAAAATATCTTTAAAATTGTCAATAATATATTTATTTTTACTAATATTAACAATTTATTTTTATGTTCTAATATATTAAAATTTAAAGATATAATAACTTATGAAAATATTTAATTCATGCACAATGTACATTTAAAGAAATGTCCAAGCAGAATATAATAATTATTTCCTAGATATAACAATTTATACAAAAATACTTTTCATAATTTCAAATTACCTTATGTAAAATCAAGCCGTCATCATGAATCATTATCATTAAAAGGCCCTAAATCATGGAATAATTTATGTCTAAATAAATTATCATTTACAAAAATGTATATAAACAACTTTAAAAAAATATTAAAAAAACGTATTTTATCTCGCTTTTTTATATAACTTTACATATTTTATTTTTAACTTTACTTATTGATAAATATTTGTATTCTTTACATCTTAATTATTTATATTGACATTTTTTACTCATGAGAATTTAACTTATCTAGAATATGATGATTGGGGAATTTCTCGCAAAAAAAAAACAAATACATTTGTTTATTAACTTCTCCATTATTTCATGCAAATATATTAACATGAAATACTAAATCTGATTTATATAGTATCCATGTTATTATATATGTGATGTAATATAATATTATTATAATAAGTATAAGTAAAGAATTATAAGAATCGTGTACCATACTCGTATATTGATTGATAATAATATAATATTAAATATATTAAATATTTAATATTAGTATATTTATTAAATTGAACAATGTTATTTTAATTTATATAATATTTATTATTTATATTCTCATGATTGAAATATTTTCATATAATATATTATATATATATGTGTGTGTGTTGTTATGCTATTATAAAATCAATAATTCGAATAAATAAGATTGCGTTTAGCGAATCTTTTGACCAGATACCTAGTGATCTAAATGAGCTGCTAATTGTCCCGCATCGAAACAACTGAAACATCCAAAGTGTATGTTTCGAAATATATGAAACATCCTAAATTGTCGCTTCGAAAAACATCACAAAATATGTTTCGTAACATATATAAGCCAATTATTCAAATTCGATTCATCGTATTAGATTGTAGAACTTGTTTATAGGATTATATTTTTTAAATTGACTGCGAACTAAATTTTTATACTCTTCGATTTGTCGTACTCGATTGTAGACATTTATTATAAAATTAGATTATTGTATCATACTTGATTTTCAAACTAGTTTATCTGATTAGATTGTCGAACATGAGTGTGACTCTAGATTGTTATTTATAATAATATCAATTGTATTTTAATATTAAATAAGATATTTTTAATTACAATATTATAATATCCATTAAATTTGAATTTAAAATATTTTAGTTCAAAAGTAAATTGCATAGACATTTAACTAAACTTTATAACAATATATTATTATAAACTAAATTGGATTTATTAGTATATAAGCGATTGTTTAATTATCCTCGTCTATAATTGGTGAATCCATTTGATAACATTTATTTGAATTTTTTTAAATGATGAGAAATATTTAAACTTCCAAAGACAATAAACTCGATCAAGCCATGTGACCTGCTCAACTCGTTCGATCCGTTCAGTTACCCGGTTGTGATAGAAAAACTCGGTTAGCTTTAGATCACTAGTACCTACATAAATATATTTTAAGCTATGATTATCCCAAATGTGTTTTGGTATCACAGTCATTTATATACCAGTATATATATATATATATATATATATATATATATAAGATATATTTAATAATATTGATTTGATTGTACAATATAATATTAAATACAGTATAAAATCATTATAAAGTATAAATGATATATTTACATAATTATAATTATTAAATTATTATTTTATTTTTTATAAACAGTTTTTTTTAACATTTAATAGAAAATTAACCATATAAATAAATACCTCAATACATTGTTTAATTAAAATATACAGATATAATAAATTTATAAAATAACTATTTTAAACAATGATAAATTATAATTAATATATTAAAAAATATTAATTAAAATAATAAAACAATATATATATATAATTATATAATGATATGAAGACCCATACTATTAATTGCTATAACAAAATAAATAAATAAATTTAAATAGCTGATGTAAATTAAAATTATTTATAATAATATTAATGTAAAATTTATGAAATAAATGCTATGATATAAATAAATGAAGTAACATTATGCTTTAAGCCAAGTTTACACCAACAGGCCCGAATGTAATAGTCAGATAGCGGTGGCGGCTTCTTCACATTATTTATTTCAAATTATTAAAATTTGCATACAATTAATTGCCGATATATATTAAATGTTCAATTATTAAAAAAATGTAGGTACAAATCTGACCCGTTTTTTTTGGTGTGAAAAGATAAAATAATTTATTACAGTTAGAAAATATAGATATTTATATACCTAAAATAAAATATAACTATGAATTATTAAATATTAATATATAACTAAATATGATGTAAAATATACTAAATATTAAAAATAAAATATAACAATACATTATTGAATGTCATTAGAGATGAATATAAAATAGCATTCATTATATATGAATTCACTGCAAAATAAGAAATAAGTGGTATTATGTGCACTAATAAATGTCATCATATATGTTATATAAGATGTGTGTATGTATCGGATAGAGTGTGTCAGTGATTAGTATAAAAGTGTATGCATGTAGATAAAGCTTGCTTTCGCTTATCATAGAATATATGTCATCACAGACACACCTAAAATACCAATATACATCTGTATGATTATAGGTACGTTTATATTAAACATGTTATTTATTCAAATATACCCATTTATGTATTAAGTATAATACATATATAATATATTATGTATTACCTATTTATTTATTAGTTATCATTCAAATGTAATACATCGAACATATATCATGCAGTTATTATGTTTTATATTTATGTATATTTATTAGTTTATGTATAACATATTATATGATACATACATAACATATATATATATATATATATATATATATATATATATATATATATATGATATGTATTCATATATAATATATTAATATTATATTTTATATATTATCTATAGGGTACGTACTGTGTACCTACTATGTATAAACTATTTATGTATTATGAATATACATATTAATATTGTTATATTTTCGACTATAGGAACACAAGTCTTTTCGAAGGCCTGTGAGCGATCTTTAGATAAAATAAAGGATCAACTAATAACAATTCTTATTGCAACCAGCCGTCAAGGCTACATTTGGTGACAGCGGCGGGATAGTCTGTTATCTAAATGCGTAATCTTGCCGGCGTTTACATGTAAAAGATAGGGAAAAATAGCTATTTTTAACAGGCTATATCTTTTCTATTTATTAGTATTTTTTTCTAATTTTTTTTTAATTATCTAGATAACATTCATCTCTAGTTAAAGAAAATTTAATTATAATATTAAAATTATTTTTAAATAAATTTATTACCAATTTTTTTTATTATTTTTCAAATAATTATATTAATAGATTATATTTATGTTAGCTTACATACATATATAATAATAACCATATATTAGGAATATACTCAGAAAATTTTATAAAGATTCATATAAGAGTTAAAAGATATAGACATTTAAAAAAAATCAACAACAAAAACACCAGATATATTGGCATCTAAAGTTTTACTTGTATGTTTTCTAATTATTAAATCCAACCAGTTTGAATAGGTATATGATTAAACTTCGTATTTGAGGCACTTATGTTTAATTGTATATGATATATTATACATCATTTTAAAGATAATGAATTACATTTTAATATTTCAATATAAAAAAATTGTCTCTAAAAAAATAAAATCGGCCCTTAACAGACATCGAATTTCAACAAATTATAATGTGAAAAACAAATTGGTTGATATTTTCAGCAAAAATACAATGATAGTTATAAAATTATTATATTTAGAATTTATTTTGAATATAATTAGTTTTTAATCACACATTTAAGTTGATATATGATTTAAATAATTAAATATATTATTAATATATACTGTTGCTACTAAAGTATTAACAAAAATAAGCCTGTAGTTGGAATTATATGTACTATGGGTAAGCATTGAGGCATTACGATACCTGCTTATTGAGGTAAATGTAGTAGAGTTATATTGATGTCACTGTAACTATTAGATCACAAGTAAAGGCTGTATATTTTGAAGTGTGTATTTATTTATTAATATCTATATATATATATATATATATATATATATATATAATATAAGCATAATTTTTATTTAGATTTATTTTACTACCTACATTTATGTGTATTTAAACATTGTATATGCATATTTACATAAATGAGCGAGATAGTTAATTTGAATAGGAATGTCAGTTTTCCACTATATTCGTAGAGCTTATAATATTTATAATAATTATCCAATTGAATTTTGTCTAATTATAATTATATTTGTATAATTTAAAAAAAAAAATTTAAATCAAATATATTACTTAATTACTTAATTTATTACTTAATACTTTAAATAATAAATGTATATAACCTTGACATATATGCAACTTTAATTATAATCATCGTATAACGCATTAATATAATATACATCAATTCAAACCTCAATCCTCAAATTACAGTTCAAGGTTATATCAATTTCACAATTTTAAATACAAATCTATTTAGTTACGCGTGACCGCATTAATAAATGTTGTCAACATTCTGATGTCAACACATTTCCGTGGGTTATATTTAGGTATTAGGTAAATGATTTGTTAACCAATTTTTCACGAAATTCATGCAATAAATATGCTCCTGCGTAGATTTAATTAAATCGTATAATATTATTAAATAACTTGTTTTTATTTTATATCCTATTAATTGTAGTTATATTTCTCAATATTTTACTACAATTTTAAAATCATTTAAAAATTAATATATAACATATAATTATTTTAACATTATGATGATAAGAACATTTGAAATAAAGTATTTTAATAAAATATAATTTATACATTATATTATTTATATTTATATTCTAGGCTATTTATTTACATTTTATTAAAATTTATATATTCAAAATATTATGTTAAAATTATATAATTAAATTAATATTAGTTTAATATTTTCTAAACATAATATTATTAATACAATATTAAATTTAAGAATATTAATATTTAGTAATGATCTATTTTTATAAAATTGTGTATAATATTACATTGCATTATAAATTAAATGTTATTGTATATTGCATTGATAATGGTTAACATTAATATAGATGTATTCAATAATAGATAGATATTCGATTAGATTAATTTAAGTTATTTTAGATAAGTTATTTTAAATTTCTATGATTATCATAATGATATATTTAATAATTTTTTTATAATGAATTATATATTATCATAATTAAATTTAAGTTAAATTATTTAACAATATCTATATTATCAGTTAATTAAAATCATATTATGCAATTATATTTAAAAAATTATTTGTTTATAAATTAATAATTATTATTGATACTATTTTTGATTGTTGTACATATTTTAATGGATAATGATATTGATATATTATTTTGGATGATAATTTTATAAGTTTGTACGAGTTCAAAAATAATATTAAGTTAATAAAAATAATAAACTTTTTCAAATTAAACAAATATATTTTCATTATGTAAGTAAATCTGATAGAAGATCTGAGCAGCAACAGATAGAAAAAAGTTGAGGAAAATTGTGAGAGATTCATCAGCGCCCCTACGGCTCAACGCTACGGGATAGGTAATCAGGTAAGTAAATATATTAAAACGTAATATAAGGACGGCTGTTGCAAGCCATATCGTGAAACATTCATGAAGATAATACTTTAGTAGAACTAAAACCATAGATATAACATTAAATAACAATTAAGAAATATACAAAATGTACTAGAGTTAAATTTGGATAACATATTTTGTATTAAAAAAAAAGAATATATTTAGAAACCCTAAACTTAAAATAACTGAAGAGCTTCCTATTTTCACCAAAATACACCTACATTTACACGTAAATAGATAGAATAACGCTATGTTCACTATAAATATTCCACTGTATTTATTATTTGGCTGATTGCCAAAAAATTGTCTGCTATATATTAAGATTATATAAATTATATTTGGTGTCACTAGGAATAAAATACACTTCTAAATAAAATAATAAGCTTTTTTTTTTGTCAGAAAATGTTATATTAATTACTACTTGCAAATGAAATTCGATGCATTCAATGTTCAAAATTTACTTTAGAATATTAAATATCGCACAACAAATATAAATTATAATATATATATATATAATTTAACGAACCCTAAATCAGTTATCGGTGTATCGAAGTCGTGGAAAGCTTCAGGCATCGTGATAGCGCTGATCGCAGCTTCCCGATGATCTTCCGCGAGATCGACGGCTCCCGGCCTAAACGCCATCTTAATCTTAACGAACGCCTCATTACAGTCGGCTAACAGGTACTTTGCTTTACGCGAATATATTCTAACTACGCCTAATAATAAGTGACCCTTGGTTCTCAGCGCGATCTTTATCTAAAATGTAATGTTTATTTAAATTTATGAATTAAAATATATATGAAACAAAACACTATTTTTATTAAAATATAGATAGATTAATACAATAATATATAATTTAAATGTATTATATATATATATAACATATCACATAGTATATAAACAAAATAATAATTGTAAGTTAATAAAAAATAAATAATATACCATCAAATTTATGATAAATACATCATATATCTTATGAGATCTTATATTGTAATAATTATATAAATAATATATATATAATATGTAATCTTATATAATATTTTTATATATATTATAAATGATATATTTCATATATTTAATATATTACATAGAATATTTTAAATAAATTGTGTAATTAAAATAAAATACAAACATTTGGTTCTATAATAGACTCTATACTACTGCCAATATCTGTTTCAAAAACATGAGCTTTTGTCAATTTCTTATCCCAATGCGCTGCCAGCCATATCTTAGCGAGAGGTCCTTTTTTATTTAAAACCAAGTCCGCATAAAACATTTTAATATAATATGCAGAACCTGGTCAATAATTAAATTAAATTAATAATCATACATTATTTATAAATATTATATATAAATATGATAAATACGAACCTTAATATGTTTAATTAATAGTCTAGACAAATGGTTGTTTACGGATAATTACTATTAAAAAGAAATATTACAAACGATAAAATGTATTTCAAATTAATCCTTTTTTAACATATATTGATTTTATTATTTTTGAAATAAATTGTTAAAATATAATTATAATTTATTATTAATAATAATATAGATTTAAAATATAGATTAAAAGAGGAAATCAATAAAATGTTGTTAAATTTGAAATTTGCAATAAAATGGCGGTGAACAGCAAACAACATACAAATCCAAAAATATGTCAATCACATTTTTATTATCTTTGCATATTTATGAATATTTAAAAATAAATAATATTTAAAATTATTCATATATATTAATTATTATAATTTTATATTGTTTTATTAATATTAATACATAATTAATTAAGTAATATAAATATAAATTAATTAGTATAGTTTAAATTAAATATATTTATGTATATGAAGTATAATATTTAACCTTAGAGTTGAGTTTATACGGATTTTTTTATTGTTTATAATTTGATTATTAAATTGATGCAATTTCATAATAAAATAAATATAAATAATACGAACAATATAAGTTATTAGCGTTTTGACCACGCTAAAATATAAACAAACTGTCAATCAATAAATAGTAGACCGCATTTCAAATAATAACAATAGATTATAATAATATAATACAAGTATAACTACTAAATGTGAATTTCTAGAGACATGGATATGTTATCCCTTGGATATGTCATGGCATAATATATAGCACATATGATATGTTCAAATGTGCAATAGTATCAAACTATAGTCTGTTCGTTAGGAATGTCTAAGCTAAATACTAGATCATCTTGTATTTAGTTTAGACATTCCTAACGAATAGACTATAGTTTTACTCATCTTATTCGTATAATTATATATAAGAATATCTAGTAGATGTATTCGAGAATATATGCATACATGTGGAATAAGTAAAGTATACTTATAATAATGTGTATATATATTTATATAATATAAGATTAATTTGTTAACATTATATTTAAGATAATACTGGCCTGCATTTTTTAACTTTTTTCAATAGGATGACATTCTGTCAATTGATTCTAGACTTATTTTTGACACTGATCTCAAATGTGAAAACCTTTTTTCTCAATCACGTCTAGTTTTTTTTTTATTCGACTTTCAAATATTTTCCAAAAAGTGAGATTTCTAGAAAAAAAAATATATTTATAATTTTTAAAACCTTAATCATTAGTATAATATTTTATAAAATCATATAAATATGCCTGAATATATTTTATATATATATTTAAGTATACAGTATACCTTTAAAACATTATAAAATATGTTTACAAGTTGTATAAATAAATGATTTTTAAACTATGTACCCCAAACATATTGCATTATTTTCAAAACAAATTCATAGGTCAATATTTGACGACAACAATTATAGGATACATATGTAATATATTTTTTTTGATAGATTTGTAACGCTCCTTTCAGATATGTTTTTAGTTTTTACATATCGGGTTTAGTTTTTTTTTTGTTCAATTGAAAATTCTATTTTTTGCCTTTTTTCTTAATTTTTTTCAGTTTTTAAATCATGCTATTTAATGTATTTAAAAGTACTCAATTTATAACAATATTATATTATTAACCATATATTATACTTATTTATATATTCTATATTATTAATTTATATATAAATGAATATTTTTATTTATGAATAAAATAAAAAATTAAGTTTCGGGTAAAAAATAATTAAATTTATTTAATAATAAATACAAATCAATTTAAGAAAGAACGTTTTAATTTTCTTCTTCTATGGTTAATCTCTACGTCATCCATCTTCAAACACCAACAATTGTCTGCTAACATATTAACATTCCTATAAATCCTTGATATCGTTCTTCCATTGTAGCTAAATCGTTAAAGCGTTCTCCTTTCTCCTCACTGTAATCTCCACAATTGTTAATTAAGTAATTCAAAAGTGAATTTAGAAAATGCATTTTAATGGATATTCGAGCTCCAATTTTATGGTATGAGCGCATAAGATATTCTACCCTAACTTCAAAATCATGACTTCTTCGATTTCCAAGGAAATTTGTAATATAGTATTTATTATTAAATAAACTTAATTATTTTTTACCCGAAACTTAATTTTTTATTTTATTCATAAATATATTCATTTATATTTATAATATAATAATATAGAATATATAAATAAGTATAATATATGGTTAATAATATAATATAGTTATGAATTGAGTACATTTAAATACATTAAATAGCATGATTTAAAAACTGAAAAAAATTAAGAAAAATGGCAAAAAAAATATTTTAATTGAACAAAAAAAAACTATACCCGATATGTAAAAAATAAAAACATATCTGAAAGGAGCGTTGAAAATCTATCTAAAAAAATATATTACATATGTATCCTATAATTGTTGTCGTCAAATATTGACCTATGAATTTTTTTTGAAAATAATCCAATATTTTTGAGGAATATAGTTTAAAAATTATTTATTTATACAACTTGTAATCATATTTTATAATGTTTTAAAGGTATACTGTATACTTGAATATATATAAAATATATTCAGGCATATTTATATGATTTTATAAAATATTATACTAATAATTAAGGTTTAAAAATAATAAAAATATTTTTTTTCTAGAAATCTCACTTTTTGGAAAATATTTGAAAGTCAAATAAAAAAAAAACTAGACGTGATTGAGAAAAACGGTTTTCACAATTATGATCAGTGTACAAAATAAGTCTGGAATCAATTGACAGAATTTCATCCTATTTTTGATGCAGACCAGTGTAATCATTGGTTGAACTACGGCCTATTTTTTATTTAAAACTTGTTTACATTTTAGAATGGTCTATATTAGTTTATAGGAACATTATTATAAAAAATATATAAATATGGATTAAACTACCATATTTATATATATATATATTATTATAATATTTATAAAACTTATGATATAATATTATAATAAATTATTAATAATCTTATTCCGTGTTTGTTAACAATAATTAATTAATACATAAAATAAGAGTGTTTAAATTATATCATTCATATGTGTAAGTTAAACTGTTATATAAGTATAAATCATAATGAAATGTATATTTGTGTACAATTTCAAATAAAGTTTATATTACCACCTACTTGTAATACAATTATGTAGTAGATATACATTATAATGTTCCAAAAATGTGTACATTGAACATATGCAGACACATACATTAAAATATATTATTATTTTATATGGACTAATCTATATATATATATATATATATATATATTCTATATTAAAATATATGATGTAATAGATGTGTCAATACAATAAGTATCTTGAAATAAGTAATATGTAAGTAAATTTCAATTGATTATATTTTGAAAGTATAAGTATAAGGTCTACAGGGTCTATATAATAATGATTATGACTATAATCAAATACTTGGCTTCTTCAAGTAGTATATTAGTATATATTTGTTAGTACTTTGATAAGGAAGCGATTATTTTACTCAACCTCCCATATATCATTCCATTTATTATGATTTGTATGCTTATCATTAGAGATACTACTGACAATATATGTATAGTAGGTTTATATATAAACCTATAAGGCTATAGCCTAATACCTATACATTGTATACCCATTCATTAATACATTAACTTATTAATTAATTCATTACTTAATATAACGGGACCTTCCTATACATTGTACTTATTTTACCCATAGAGATGTGTCCACTTAGATTTGTATTTCAACACTTTTAGAATTCAATTTTTAATTTAATTTTATATCTTCTAATTAGAATTTAGTGAATCATATATGTAGTGTAATATGTTGCAGTGTATAAACAAAAGTGGATTATATAAGTATATAAGTAAACTATTTAATAAATACATTACTTTTATATTTTTGTGAATTATTTATTTATGATCTCTAAATAATAATTGTTGTGTAATTGTGCATAGTTTGCAATTCATCAGTACAGTTGATTAACATTGATCATTACAATGTTTAATTGCAGAGAAGTATACTTTATTAATAATGAATCTATGAGTAAATAAGTGTGTGTACAAGTAATCGATATAAACAAAGTGGACAATCTATTGATGCCTGCATTTAAAAGATAGATATGCGAATGGCACTTATCAATAAATACACTTAAATACCACAATTATAAGTAATGTTGATATGTTGTATTTTATATATATTAGATATTACACTAAAATTCATATTAATTACCAATATAAATATTATAATATAATATTTTAAGATTTAATATATTTCGATTGCAGCACCTTTATTGCCAAGTTCCGTATACTACATCAATTTATTATCCACTTTATTTACATTGATGATACATGCCTAATTATTTAAGTCTCCTGTAAATAATGCAATATTTACAGGCAGCCATTTCACTCATATGATTATATTAAGGTATAGGTATTATTAGGTATAGTTATCATAACAAGTTTGTATGTATTTCAATATTAAATACACAACATAAAATAAAAAACCTAATAACTACTTTATTATCCATTTGTTATATTTCAAGGATCTATATTAAATCTACTAAATGGATTCAATCAATATTATAGATACAATCATATTGTATTAGTCACATATACAATATACTCAAGTTCATAACCCATGCTTCAAATCTTATGCAATGGTAACTTTTCATCATTTTATTCAGTCGTTTAATTTGATTTTTGAATGATTGATTACAAAGGCATAAAAGTATATTGCTAAATCATAATACAACACCATAACATCATTCAACTGTAAAATAATAGTTTGAATAATTTTATGAAGCACATATCCATATTCTCTCGTCATAATCGTGATAAATTAACTCAGAATTCACTTGTTAGAATATTTAATTTATTTCCTCAAGATTATAAAATAATTCAATATAAATATAAAGGGAATTATTGCTGGTTGATTAATAATATAATTAACAGGAATCCTGCTTAGGTAAGTTTTTATCAGCTACAATAATGTGTTTTATGAAATATATACATTTAGGTTGTAGATTTCTTTTTCAATAATTTATCATGGATATATCCATTACATTTATCCATTAGAAAATTAATATATACTCACAGCCAATAATATAATGATTAAACCATAGACTAAAAGTTAACAATTAGTAATCAGATATGCCTATTTTATGTAACCATAGTGTTATTCTTCATCGTGTATCATATTATTATTCATCTTGTATTTATTAATAATTATAATTATTAATATTATATTACAATAGAGTTTTTTGGAATTTTTACTTTCATCTAATAAATATGACATTATATGTTTAGTTGAAACATTCTTAACGGTAGATGATAGAGATTCTCTATATTTAATCGGTGGAAAAAATTATACACTATTTAGATACGATAAATTAATTCATAGAGGAGGTGTTGCGATATTTTGTAAATCTAGTTTATGTCCTGTAAGAAATTTTATTTCACACATAGATGTTCAATATATACATTTAAAAATTAATTCAAAAATTCCATTTAATATTATATGTGTCTATAGACCTCCAAATTGTAATGATGTTTCTCATGAACAGATATGTAAATTATTTGATATAACCCACCAAAATTATAATTCATCTATAATTATAGGAGATTTTAATTTACCAAATTTTAATTGGAAAGAATATACATTTCCTAGTTACCCAAAAAGTTATGCATTACTTTACGATTCGATTATTAAAAATTCATTTTCACAATTAATAAATAAGCCAACTCGTAATAATAATATAATTGATTTACTTTTTACTAATGAAAAACAATTACTATCTAATATAAATATTGGAGACTATTTCGGATTATACAAAAATATAAGTGACCACTATTCTGTTTCATTTAATGGAAATATTGAAAAATACCCATGTAAACAGATTTTAAAATCAAACAATTTTGATTTCAATAATGCTAATATAAAATTGATTAAATATCAACTTTCTAGATTTAATTGGGAATATCTAAATTCAAATGATTATAATATCGATCAAAAAGTAGAATATTTTAATAAGGTTCTAAATAAATTATTTATATCACATATTCCTAATATAAATAATACAATAAAACAGGTACTTCCGAAGAATATATTGAAATTGAAGAAGCGAGTAAAAAAATTATTTCGAAAATCTAAAACTAATTTACAATATAAATATAATTGGATAGAAGCAAAAAAAAAATTATCCAAGGAATTAGAATCTTTAAATTTTAAGAGAGAGATTAATGCAATTAATTCAAAAAATAAATTAAAGTTTTATAAATTTATGAAAAAAAGACAAAATTTAAAATCTGGAGTATCTCCTCTAATTGATATATCAAATAATAATATTTTATTTTCAGATCTCGACAAAGCAAATACGTTAAATTCATATTTTAGTTCAATTCAACAAAATGATAATGGAAATTTACCCGAATTTTATAACTTAACTAAACAAAAATTTGATAATATTGATTTAAATCTTGAAATAATTAAAATATTTTTAAATAGATTAAAAATTACACATACTTTCGGAACTGATGGGATACCATCTTCTATGTTAAAATTATTATATAATGAATTATGTAGGCCTTTATATATTATTTTTAATTCATCTTTATTATCGGGTAATATACCGAAAATTTGGAAAAAATCTATAATCACACCAATTTTTAAAAAGGGTGAACCATCAAATTCAAATAACTATAGGCCTATTTCAATAACATGTGTAATGTGTAGAGTATTAGAACGTATTATTTCTAAACAATTAATTTTTTATTTAAAATCTAATAATTTATTAACAAAATATCAATATGGTTTTATAAGTGGAAAATCCACAGAATTACAATTAACAAAATGTTTAAAATTTTGGTATAATGAATTGAATAATAAAAAATGTGTAGATATAATATATATTGATTTTGCAAAAGCTTTTGATGTTGTTTCTCATGAAAAACTACTATTTAAATTAAAATCATACGGTATATCTAATAAAATAATAAAATGGTTTTATAATTTTTTATCGAATAGATCTCAAATTACACGGGTTGAAAATTCTTTTTCAAATAGTTCTATTGTAAAATCTGGAGTACCACAAGGATCGGTTTTAGGTCCAATTTTATTTTTATTATATATTAATGATCTTCCTAGTATATTCTCTTCAAAAATTCATATTGATTTATTTGCCGATGATACAAAAATATATTTTTCATACGCATCTGAGAGTGAAAGATTTCTTTTACAAAATAATTTAAATTTATTTTCACAATGGGTAAATAAATGGCAATTAAATATTTCATTATCAAAATGTGCAGTTATGACTTTAGGGAAGGTTACTCCATCAAAATATTTTATAAATAATATTCAATTAGAAAACGTTACTTTTTATAAAGATTTAGGAATAATATTTGAAAATAACCTTTTATTTAATAAACATATTGATTATATTTGTAAAAAAGCTTATTTTTCTTTGAATTCAATTTTTAGATGCATTACTACAAAATCCCCTAGAGCATTATTAAATGCATATAAAATTTATTGCAGACCAATTTTAGAATATGCATCCATAATTTGGTCACCTTTTTCAAAGGTTAGTAAATTTCGTAGTCTCATAGACCAAATTGAAAGAGTGCAAAGATTATTTACTAGACGATTAATTACAAGATGCGTAGGATATACAAATTCATCAAATATTAATTATAAAACATATATAGAGAGATTGGTATATTTTAAATTAGAATCACTTGAACTTAGAAGGTTAAAAATAGATCTAACTACAATTTTTAAAATTTCAAATAATTATACAGATATAAATATATCTGATATTCTTAACATTTCGAATAATTGTAGAACTAGAGGTAATTGTAAAAAATTAAATGTAATACATAATTATGATAATACAATTAAAAATATAATTAATAATAGATCAGTTAATATATGTAATTCATTAAATAATGATATAATAAAATCTGTATCTGTTTCATCTTTTAAAAATAAAATAAACAAAATCTGTTTCGACAAAATACTTTTTTTTAACAGAAATTTATAATTTTATATTGATTTATGTTTCATTTTGTATCTAGATTATTGCATTATCTCTTCTGGTTTTTTTAATGTGTTTTTGTTATAGAAAATTTAGGTTTTTATATATATATTTCAAATATATTATAATATAAAATTAATAATTCATTATTATTACAGATAAAGTGGGAAGTATTATTTTATTTGTGTTTGTTCTGTATTATATTTTGTTATAAATTTATTTTTGTTATAGAAAATTCGGATTTTTTATATCTATATTTCAAATATACTATAATATAAAATTAATAATTCATTATTATTACAGATAAAGTGTGAAGTATTATTTTACTTTTGTTTGTTCGGTATTATATGTTTGTTTTATATATATTTTGTAAATATGTTTCAAATGTATTATATTACTAAAATACAATATTAATAATTTTCTATTATTTCAGATTATAGTGATATGTATTATATTATTTTGTTTCGTAATATTATTGGTATGTTTTGTTATTAACTGTTTTTGTATAGGTATATTGGTTTATTTTATTTATAACTTGTTCTGTTTTTATATATATATATATATGTTTCAAATTTATTATACAATTAAAATATAAATATAAATTAATAAAGTACCTACTATTATTACAGATTTTGGTAAGTATTACATTATTTGTTTGTTTCATTCTAGTATTGGTTTATTTGATTTTTAATATGTTCTGTTTATAATATATTTAAAATTTAACATTTAAAATTTAACATTTAAATATTAAATTATATAACTAATAATTTATTACTAAAACAGGGTACAAGATGAAGAATTCTATAAAGTTAAAGTAGAAATTGAATATTTCGATGCCACTTACAAAATAATGTATTTTATTTCTATTTTCGATTATTTTTACGCTATCTTTTATTTCTATTTTGATCATTTTTCGTTTATTTTTACTATATGATTTATTTCTACTTTCGATTGTTTTTCGTTTATTTTTACGGTAACTGTAAAACGTTTTAATTTCCTTAATTTTTTAATTTCGTATTATTCTTTATTTATTTCTATAACGTATGTTATCGTTAGCAAATATTTATACTTTATACTTTCGATTATATTTTCGGCTATGTATTTGCTTAAATAAATTATCAATCAATCAATAGAAATAATTAAATATATCATAAAATCTAATATTTATATTTACTGATAAACATAATACTCGTAAATAAATTATTATTAAGAAATTTATTATTTTATTTATAAATATATAAATTTTTAATTATATATATTTATAAGAGTTAATAATATAAACTTATAATTTATCATTTTTAATGATATGTAATAATTATGTAATAATATACTTTTGAAGAAGATAAAGACATTACTAGATATCTAATAATTATAATATCTTACTCTTTTTTAATGTAAGGGTGTATTAATTTGATATTTTTGATGTAATATATATATAAATAAACACAGATTGATTTGTAAGATACAATTTATTGCGTGTTAAGCTGTGGAGTCCATCAACGTAGGGACATGGCCTTCATATCGTGTGGTAGTAGTCGAGATTGTAGTAGTAGTAGTAGTAGTAGTCAATGTTGTAGTAGTATTAATGGTCGTAGTAGTAGTAGTGTAATAGTAGTAGTGGTGGAGTATTTATGATGATGATGATGATAATAACTATATAGGCAAATAAATATATACATAATATACAACACATATAGAGACAGAGAGAGAGGAGAGACATGTGTGTGTGGAGAGAGCAATAAGCGTGCCCATTAATCAGGGGACAGGACACAACGATTGCGTAATCAGTAGAGTATCGTAACGGCGGCGCTAGACTCGATGTTTAGCGGAACTGGCGGCAGTTGCTTTCATGAAGCCACCACCCCCACCACTAGGGGGAGTAACTGTAGCAGCGGCGGGGGGGTTCTGAGATGCTGATAGGTCACCAGTACTTCTACGTAAAGAAGGACTAGCGCGATCAGAGTGTGCGGTTCCAGGACTACTGCGTCTACGCTTCCTGTCCACGAGGACCTTGTCAGCTCGTACAAACACTCCGTGTCGCTTCTGACACTTGAAGTATCTGACATCTTTCACTGATCCGTCGTTCTTACCTGCGAGCAACGTTTAATACCACATTTAATTATAAACTTTATAACCATAATGATATTGTAAATATTTATATATATTTATATAAGTAACGTTATATCATTATCACCTATTTTATATTGATACTCTACTATTATTCTTTATTTCGTTTAAATATTTAAATATATAATGATGAATTATAGTGTGTAGTATGATTGAACGCTATTATTCATGTATGTATTAACCGTCTGCTTGGAGCATAGCTACCCCTACCCAGAATCCACTAGCAAATTCCGTAGGTCCGATGAACTTCACAACGCCGGGCTTACTTCCTGTACCGGAGAATATCACGAGCACCGGTTCCCCCACCTGGATCCACAAGGGTAATGGGGCTTCAGAGCCTACCCGCGAGAGATCCGCTCTTGACCCAAACGAGCACACAGAGGATGTGTCATCATCGGCGATAGACGTAACTGTGAGGTGTCAGTGTGTCAGTGAGGTGTCGTATAGCTATAGTTACTAGTAGTAGTGGATCCATTAGTACAGTCATTGGTTATAATATATTTTATTGGAATAGTTCAAGCTATATGTACTATATTTACAATTTGGATTTGGCTTCATAATAAGAAAATAAAATATAAAAATTACGATAAATTAAATTCAATTTAGTGATATAATGTAGGCACAAATGTAAATAGAAGTCCTCCAATCATTGATATTACTAAGTATGCGATAGTATGACATATTTTATGCACATAATATAACAGTTAGAAATGTTACGTTAATGACAATAATACGTTTGCGTTTACAGGTGCTATATTATAACTACTATAGTGCTATAGTATATAATATATACACTAACCACTAGTATACATGACCATATCATCTGGTCTGTAGGTTGCTTTCATAGGACCTGAGGTAGGAGATCCTATGGAGTTACAGTTGCGCAGCATTTTCTTAATATTGCACGAGTTTAGTTTAGTATCGTTGGCGAGAGTCAATAGTTTGTGATTCTCTGTAATGATGCTGCTACTTGAGATCGGCGTAGTGGGCAAGGGGGAGGAGTCAGGGGTGGAGTTAGGGGCGGAGTTTGGAGTGGAAGCAGTCAGCATAGTGGCAGTGGTAGTGGGGGTACTATGTTGGACATCATTGTCAGAGACAATTGATGATAATTTAGAGTCAGTAATAATATCAGTAGGCTTAGTGTCTGGTAAGTTAATGGCGGTAAGTTTAGTGTCGGTGATAATGGCGGAAAGTTTAGTGTCAGTGATAATGGCGGTATGTTTAGTATCAGTGATAATAGCGGTAGACTTAGTGTCAGTGATAATGGTGTTAGCTTTAGTGTCGGTGATAATATCAGTATCTTTAGTATCAGTGATAATAGCAGTATCTTTAGTGTCAGTGATAGTGAGTTCTTCATTATCAGCATTAGTCGCTGATGTATTATTGGTCATGGTATTCTCCACACATCCCTGTATCAGCAATGTATTGTTTTACTTATATATATATATATATATGTATATTATCATTAATTTATTAATAATATGTTTAGTTATAACTAAGATATTATAATATAAAAGGGACAATATTATTTAGGTTTAAGATTAAATATTTTGATTTAAATTTATGAATAAATGGTGAAAAGTTGCCAAATTTATAATTAGATTTTATTATGAGATGAAATGAGGTCGAGCTTCTATTCCATGGTATTTATTTAATCTATTTTATATCTTTATAATATATATATATATATATAACTAAAATTGTTATTATAAAATAAATGCTCTATTACATTATTGTAAAAAATACAAATGCGTAGGCTACGTGTAGGCTATTGATAATAGATACACATTTATTTGTATAAATAGATATTGAATACATTTTGCTAATATTGGTGATATAATATAAATAGAGATCATAGAGTTATTATAGCAGAATTACATAATAGATTATATAACCTCCTCCTCATCGGATGAAAGGGCAGACACTACCTGTGAATCATAACCACTGGATGCCATACTACAATTAGAGGTAACTACATCCACGGGGAATTGGGTGGTAGATGTGGAGGAGACGTTTAAATCCTCTTTCGCGAGGTCCGTTATTCTAGAGTCATTGCTGACTGTATCGTCGGTGGTGATCTGTAGCGTTTAGTTAGTTAGTCGCAGCTCGTTAATAGTTAAATTCATTTATATTGTAGAATATAAGTATGTATGCGTAATTAATTACATATTATTTGTGAACAAATTAAATTTTACCATAATATATATATATTACTTGGTTTTTTTTATTTGCATTACAACAGTAAATGAGCCTTTAAAAGCGTGTACTTATAGTGTATAATAAGGAAATATTGTATAAAATTGTATATTATATTGTATAAAAATTACAATTAATATCAATGGATTACAATTTTTGGTTATAAAAAAATAAATGCTTTACAATTAATGAAATATTTACATATAGGATATCTTTATTCTTTTATTTTTTTGTTATTTTTTTTTGTTATTTTTTTTTCCTATATTCATATAATTATATCTATATTAATAATGTACATATTAAGCCATTTCTTATGGTACTTTATATGGTATGTATATTATTAGATCTACTCATGATAAGATTTATGAATTTATATTACCAGAACCATTATGATAATTTATGAATGTATATAATCAGATACCTTATTATATTATTTATTTATGCATATTACCCATTATGATACAATTTATGAATTTTTATTACCAGAGCCACTTTGTATTCAACATAAAATTACTATCATAAATTATAATAAT
The DNA here is from genome assembly GCA_964019155.1 of Osedax fenrisi. NCBI lineage: Eukaryota > Metazoa > Annelida > Polychaeta > Sabellida > Siboglinidae > Osedax > Osedax fenrisi. The sequence goes on along the minus strand of OZ025243.1, from coordinate 64,278,058 downwards.
TTTATAAAAATATGGAGAATCTTGAATTTTTAAAATATATTAAAATATATATCATTTAAAATAGTAAATATTACATGACATATATTGTCTCAAAAACTTATTTTTACTGAATATATATATATATATATATTCAGTAAAAATAAGTTTTTGATACAATATATATCATATATATATAATATAAATATATATATATAGGACACAGGTTCGACCCACGTCCGGACCATTAATTAATTTTATAAAATGGGTCTTAAAATATTATTTAGAAGTGATCTTATATAATTGTGTATAAATAAATGATCGGCTCTCGTTAAAACCATTGATGCCTTAACATGAGAGCGGCTTCGAAGGGACATTAGAGCCATATATGGTTATAAGTGAAAACTTCCTTGAAAGGACTCCCCTAAATAAAAAAATAACAATATATATATGATATATAAACATATATTTATATGTAGCCTCTTGAAGGACATTAATTATTTTGTTGACATACCAAATGGTTACTATTGTCAAGAATAGTATAATTCGTTAGTATATACATGTATCACGATATATATTAAATCTTGAGCTTTTATAAACCACCATATTAAATGATAGGATAATATAATCAACACTCACAATACGTACATAATACAATATCACTTTAATATGAAAATGAGGATCATAACAAGAATTCGACTGCAAGGACATGAACACATACTTGCGGGAGTTATATTTATAATGCGGGAGTTGAAATATTCAAATAAATATACATACGCGTGAAAGTAGATCCGAATGAAAGTAGATCCTAGCATATAGTAATTACAAAGATTTTGCGAAGCAATGAGGATATATATACCAAAAAGATAATCCTTCGGAAAATCTTTGGTAATTATATATATATATATGTATGTGATAAAAATAAATCTAGCTCCAGCTAGATTCGAACTCGGGACTTTCTGCTTAGAACGCATCATTTATAGCACTGAGCCACAATTGTGGGTTAACCCATGTTAACCCATGTTATATATTATGCTATTTATTTTCCTATTTAAAAAACATTTATATATATATATATATATTATAAATAAATTATTAAAAAAAAAAATTACAATTACAATTATTACTATCAGAAATTACTCGATTATAATTCGAATATGTTACGTACGAATGAGATCGATATAGTTTTAGAATGTCCATTTAATTTCAAGTAGAATCAATATATTATATATGTATAATACTATACGTCATTAATATGCTATCCGTTATAGTAACCTTACAATGAAGTATTTAATAAATTTTATTTTTAATTAAATTTAAATTATTACAGAAATTACTCGATTATAATTCGAATATGTTACGTACGAATGAGATCGATATAGTTTTAGAATGTCCATTTAATTTCAAGTAGAATCAATATATTATATATGTATAATACTATACGTCATTAATATGCTATCCGTTATAGTAACTATACAATGAAGTATTTAATAAATTTTATTTTTAATTAAATTTAAATTATTACAGAAATTACTCGATTATAATTCGAATATGTTACGTACGAATGAGATCGATATAGTTTTAGAATGTCCATTTAATTTCAAGTAGAATCAATATATTATATATGTATAATACTATACGTCATTAATATGCTATCCGTTATAGTAACTGTACAATGAAGTATTCGTTAATAAATTTTATTTTTAATTAAATTTAAATTATTACTATCAGAAATTACTCGATTATAATTCGAATATGTTACGTACGAATGAGATCGATATAGTTTTAGAATGTCCATTTAATTTCAAGTAGAATCAATATATTATATATGTATAATACTATACGTCATTAATAGTTACTATAACGGATAGCATATTAATGACGTATAGTTACTATAATAGTATTATACATATATAATATATTGATTCTACTTGAAATTAAATGGACATTCTAAAACTATATCGATCTCATTCGTACGTAACATATTCGAATTATAATCGAGTAATTTCTGATAGTAATAATTTAAAATTATTTATTTATAATATATATCTTATATTTATATATATACACAGCATATATATATATATATATATATATATATATATATATATATATATATATATATATGTATTATATATATATATATATATATATATATATATATATATATATATATATATAATACATATATACATTATATACATGTATGCTTATTATATATAATATATTATATATTATATATTATATCTGAATAATCGCGTATGAATATAAATTATATTGCAAATCATTTAAATGCATAACACATCACTGAATGTAACGAGCCTATAGCAAACTATTTTGCGCGCGCGCGCAGTATATTTAAAGTTCATGTCCTTGCATTGCAGTGTTGCTGTCGAATTCTTGTTATGATCCGAAAATGATACATAGAGGATACATAGATACCCGTATTTTATATCAAGGGTTGTAAAAAACTCCAAAATTCTAGAATTTGATCAAAGGTTAGTGTTAATATAATAAAATAAAAATTAATTTAAAATAATTAAAATGTATGAACATTTTAGAGATATATGATTATAAACTATATCATTTTAATTAAAATTCATAATTAGATATAATTTAAACAGAAAAAATAGAGATTAGAAACTATTAGAGATTAATTTTTCAAACAAAGTTTTAGACAGAATCCTGTCCAACTGCTCATAACAAAAATAACAATTCCGGTGATTATAATCAGTCTACTATATATATATATATATTGACCAATTTTAATTCTTATTTTTAAATAATATAATGTTAATTTAAAGACAATTAAATAAATTTAACTATTATATTAAATCATTCATAATAAATTCATAATATTAAAATATATTTAGAATGGATATAATTAATTTATAAAAAATAGTAATGCAATTGTATTACTATTTTATTTGTTTATGTTGATCAATATAAATAATGTGACAAATTCTATATATTTATAATTATAATATTATATTATTTATATATATTTTACTATGAAAACAAGTTTTTATTCAATATATTTATTTTATGGATTTTTAAAAAATTTATTAAAATATTTATTAAAATAAAATCAATAAAAGTTAAATTTTTTAATAAAATCAATAAATACATCCAGAAATCATAAAAATTAGATGAAATTACATATTAAATTATTATTAATGCCCTTAAAATAGAATAGTATTACTATTAATTTTATTTATAAAGGTTTATATAAATAATAATGTGGAAAAGTCTATATATGTATTATTATAATAGTATATCATTTCATGATATCTTCATATATGTATATACATTCCTATGAAAAAAAAATTATATTTATAATTTAACATTTTAATTTATGGATTTTTTAAGAATTGATTTAAATTATAAAATCAATGAAAATTTATGAAATATTAAATTTGTGAATCGAATCAATACATACCACTGGATAAACTAGATAAATCATATAAATTAAATTAAATTACACTTTAAATAAGTATAAGTAAACTATGATAAAGATTTAATTTATTTTTTAAATACATTTTATTTTGAATAAATATTAAATGAATTATTATCAATATTGATTTTGTGGTTGACAAATTTAAATTAGAAAAGACATTTTACTACAAAATAAACATGTAATGAAATAAACCACGCATATATATATTATATATAAGATATATGTTATAATTAAATTAAGATGAATAATAAGATGGACGTAGTAAACAAACCGAAGTTCTTTTCTCTTCTACCAGGGGGAACAGTTTTTTAGGTTGAGTGGGAACGCTAGACGTGGCTAAGGAAGAGAGTTGTTGGAGTAAATATTGGTAAAAGAGCGTAGAGATAGTTATATGACAACAGTGATACGAGACCGAGAACGAGATAGTAGTGAGAGAAATAAGGCAATAGTGGGCAATAGTGGGTGAGACAGGTGTTATCGTAGAAGTGTTACACACATGATACACGTGAAGGTTGTGAATCGGGGATGAGCTGCGAGAGTGGTCAAGATAAAGGCATCTTGGAACATATGAATTCACCGAGAAATGGAAATAGGTGAAAGATAATGCCGTTACTCCACGTTATCTTTAAGTATTAGCAGAGGTGGCGTAGAAGCCGCATATCACATTAATGCAGGCGAAAGAAATACGTGGAAGATACGATGATTGTGAGTCAGAGGATAAGCAACATCGCAACACTCGCGCGTGTGTGTGTGTGTATGTGTGCGTGTGCGTACGCGTGTGGTGCAGTGACACGACATTACAGACACATGTGTACAAAGACAGGCCTACTTTTAATGCTACTTCTTTGTAAGTTTAGGTACGTTGGTCTAGCTGTTTGAACGTGTGGTTTGTTCGTGTAGGTAAAATGGTTATGAAAGAAAGATAATTAGTATTATAGGCGTGCGAGGGAGCTATTAGTAGTAGATATGTAACTCGAGAGTGAATAAAATCAAGTAGTACTACTTAATACTAAGAAAATGTCATGTTGCAATGGAACTCAGCAATAAATTAAACCTTGGATATTTTTATCGGTTGTTTCGGGTCTTTTGAAATGTTCATGATTCGAATTAAATGTTATATCAAAGTCATTAGAAGTTCGCATCTATATAATGTTCATGCATTATAATTGAACATAATATTGATTAACTCAATCTCTATTTTATATATATATATATATATATATATATATATATATATATATATATATATATACATTTATATGTATATAATTAATTTATATTTAAAATATTAAATAAATTTCTTATTATTAATTTGTTTATTTGTAAGTTGGTATTTCTATTCTGAATTATATTATTTAGTGGCAAATATAATATAGATTATAATCATTATATATTTATATAGATTTATGATAATAAATTTAATTATGATAATAAATAATATAAAATAATTAAATATAATATAGAATGACTATATTGATATAATACAAGTACCTAATAATTATATAAAACTAACCATGACATCATCACAGCTTAAAGAAGAGGTCAAAACGTTTTGCATGTTCGGGAAGCTAGTGGATTTTCTCATTAAATTCTTGTTTTGATTGGCTATCAGTTCTTTAATGAAAACTTCCTGCAATGGTTATCGATGAGGTATAGCGCAAGTAATGTGAATTGTATGTATGTATAACATTATGTTAATCTAATTTCTACCCTTAATTGTGTATACCACAACTACATATTAAGTGGGGATACATTTAATAGGATACACCCTTATCTATTACACATATGGGGAGATGATACACCGCCTATATCCTCCTATAATGGCATCCTTAACCAATACCATAGAAAACCATACATATACATTAAAATATACATTATGAAATTTCAACTAATCAGAGTGAACGATAAACTAGTAAATATGATATACTGAGAAATAATATCAGTTACTGAAAATAATAAATCTAGAAGAAAGGATGACTGGTAGAGAGTGTAGAACCTGTCTAAGCCTGTCCAGGACTAGAATACTCTCAACCGCGCTCACTCCTTTGATGTATTTCTCAATGTAGGTGTCACCAGAGTTGTCAGCAGAGTCACGTGATCTCTCGTTTGATTGACAGCCGGCTGCAGCCATTTGTGCTAGTGATGTCCTGTCCTCTAAATCTTCAGATGCCTTCATAGTGAGATAGGTTAGCAATAGGTAACATGCTATGCTTATGTTTATGCGGTATTATTTCATTAATAAATATAGTTTTAATAAAAGATGATGATTATGATTTATTTAAATACTAATTAATAATAAAATTCATAAAGTGTGACAATAATAGATATACAATAATAAATGAAATAAATAGTACAGACAAGTTTAAAATATAGCGAATATGAATATATTTTGAGATCAAATATGTTGAACAAGGAGGTAATTCTTTAGTTTGTGTTTGAAGGTGGTAGTTGATGTCATAATGGTTTTGAAGGATGGAGGGAGTTGATTCCAAAGGAGGCTGGCACAAACAGAGTAGTGTTGACAAATATTTATTAATATATATATGAACTACCTATTTTTAAATTATATCGATATCAATTATTATTTAAAATGTATTAATTCAGAGTTATAGATTATATTTATATAATTATTATATATTCATAACATCTGAATCTACAAATATATCCACAGACCTATGAAATAGTTTTATATAGATGTAATTAATAAAAATTTAAAAGGCTAAAATTATTAGAAAATGAGTTGCTAAATATTTTCTATTGTCATAGAGAACTAGCTGGTATATATTGATATAGGGCGGGAATCGGGGGAAACGTCTGCACAGTAAAAATTTCATAGGCTCTGGTAAAGCTTCGTGTAGGTAGGTTGAGAGGATGTGACCTTGGTCTAACCTTGGGTATATTGGAGACGATTTCGTATGTGACGGCGGTGTTCGTGCAGGTATCCTGTGTGGTTTCCAAGGATGACAAAACATTCGACACCTGAGAAAACGATAGAAAGAACATGCACGTCACGATAATCATGCGAGGAGGAAGCTATGAGTCATTCTATCACTAATAGTGCTATTGGATGTGTCAGTGAGGTGCAGAGAATCAGAGAGTTATCATGAGGTAGTTAAATGGGTTGAGTTAGGTTTCGATGCGGTCGTCGCCTATACTTTATATTACAAAGTTGTATTGCACAATTAAAATTTATAATGTAAAGATAGGTGATGAACATCTTGAAACCTAATTCTACTTTTGTAGAACCGTGGACTATATATCTCTCTCTCTCTCTCTAGGATGGATTATCATAGCAACGTGGAAAGCACTTGTAATAATATAATATTTAGGTAGAAAAACGGTTAAATATTAATCATATGAAAATTAGTGATTAGAAAGTGATATATCGAATGACAAGGAAAACTGGAAAAGCATTAACATTTATTTTACGTAATAGATAATAAATATTTAATAAATAAAGATTCATTTTAAAATATATATATATATATTTTCAGGCTATACTTTTAAAATTATAAAATATTATATTATAATGGTGTCATAATAATCTAAATTTCTAAATGAAATATAACTTACAATAATTTATAATTTAAAACTAGTAACAACATTAATTATAATAAATATTCAAGGAAAATATATTTTATTTGTTATAATATATTATTTAGAAAATAATGTAACCATAAAATACTAACAAATAATTATTTTCAAGTGTTTACATAAATACTATTTTATTAATTAATATTTTTAAATCAGATTTTCAGAGATTATGTAGAACATATTTATTAAATTTAAATAAAATTAATTAATAAAAATATGGAAAATAAAATTTTATTTAAATATTAGTAAAATATATTTAAAATTTGACAAGTTGTTTTTAAAAATATTTTTATATTTATTTAAATCTAAATTTCTATAAATAGAATAAAGTAGCTTCTTCTCTAAACAATTAATTAAATAATTAAATAATTAAATAATTATAAAAGGTAATCATTTTAAGAATAATAACATTTAATTTATAAAAATATATTTTAAATCTACATACATATGATCATTGAATCATTAAATTTGCGTTTATCTGATAGTTAATTCTTAATTGAAATTAATATCATAGGAAATATGCTAAATATGTAATATGTTTTAAAATAAAGTACTATAATAAAAGTATATATATTATATAATATTATGGCTATCTCATACATATAGCTTATGCACATTACTTATACAAATAGACTTATATACATAGGCTTATACACATATACTTATTATGCTAGTGTTATATACAAGTGTTACACACACAAGCTTATGCTACAATGGCTATGCTAAACACACTGCTAAGCACTGACCGCTATTCCTATCCTTCTCTTCAGCTTGTCCGTAATACTTTGTCGTTTGTAGATATTCACAGTAATTCGTTTCCTAAGTATGACCTCCATTACAGCTGGGTGACTCAGTCTCACCATCACCTAGAGGTCACGCATGTATAACACATATAATATCATCTACACACATGAATTCTGAGAACTGACATTGGTATATGTAATTGGAGGAATGTCATAATTCAAATATTTAATTTTGTTTATTATTATCATATAATCAATGCATTCTAATAAAAAAATGATAATCCTATTAATTATTTATAAATAATGCATTTATCTATCTATGTGTTATCAATAGTAGGTTCTTTCTATTTCATCGTGGTATCTCTTATAGGAATAACTGAAATAAATAGTTATGAATGCAGTATTATTAACCTTGACTATTAAATAAATTCTTTCATTGGCAGATGTCACCCGATTCAGATGTATTGAATCGTGAATTGATGAATCCCAGGATAAGATGGAAGACAGCTAAGGTGATGGTTATTATTGTATTGAATCTTATTGTGAACCATCAAATATTAAAAAATTACTAGTTTATATTTATTATTTAGAGAAATTCTTTAATATTTATAAATATATATTAGATATAGATTGTACTTATTTGTGAATTAGAATATAATACTTAGTAAATAACAAATGACTGTGAATTATAACGAGTCAGTGATTTGATTGATGACTACAATAAGACAAGACTGAATGATTACACATGTGGGGTTGAGGTAGTTGAGAATGTGGACTTACTTCAGTGTTCCTAACGAACGGAAGGGTAAGCAGCACAGTTCCGTGTTCCTTAGGCAGGATGGAGTTGACTCCGGCCAGTGCTTGACCGATGTGTCCAGTGGTAGAGTAAGATGTGGTATCATTGTTACAGTTGTTAGGGGTGCTCATGTCATCTGAGTTTAGGTCCAGGAATATCACGGGGATGTGTTTCTCCATGTAAGATGGTGGCTCCCTATTGTGTGTGCATGTGTGTATGTTAGAGCGGATTGAAAAATATAAAATTTTCAGATAATTTATCGCTTTATAATTTATCCCTTTATCGCTTCAGTAAGATAATATTAGAAAACATGTAATATAATTCAATACAGAAAAAATTAGCTTATTTCGTAAAATATTTAATAGTCAATATGACTTTCAATTTTAACATAGGATTGATAGGAAATCTTATAATGGAGTAGATACAAAATTAATTCAATACATTTTTTAATGAATTTTGTCATACGATATATATGTACTAGAATTAAATATTATTAAAAGAATAGCAGAAATTTTTTTTTTTTAAATAATAATTTCTTTATAATTTTATCATTTCTAGGATTGAACTTTTTATGTTTATTATTTATTGAATATTTTTTGTTTTTTGTTTTTAATCAAAAATAAAATTCAGATCAAGTTTATAATATTCTTAATAAATGTATAATATATATTTACTATATATGATTATAAAAAAAAATTTGTTTAAATATTTTTCTAGGAATAATTTGAATTTTAATGATTTCTATAGAAAAATAAATATTTTCAAGTAAAGATGAATAAAAAATTTCTAGTACCTAGTCAATTTTATTTTTTTTACCATAATATAATTTTAATTATCATTGAGATGAACGCAATCATATTTTTTATATTATATTTTTTTCAATTTAAAAAAAATAAAAATATTTTTAACTATACAAAATTTAAAATCTGAATTTGTTAGATTCATATTTTGATTTAAATATACTTAAGTCTCTTAAATGCATATTAAATATATAATTAAATTAGAAGACGATATAAATTAATTGGTTGTCAAGGTAAAACTAAAGATAAATAAATGCTACATGCATGCGCAGTAAATTTAATTATAAACAAGTATTTTTCTTATAAAATGTTATTAAACATCAAATTGACAACTCAATTGAGTATAACACAATTTGTAGTTGTTACACTACTGTTTATATATATTATATTTTATAATTTTTACTGAAGCAACATATTTAATGACTGACGAACCACCCTAGTGTGTGTGCGTGTATGCGTGTGTGTATGTGGGGTTAGTTATAACATCATAACTGAATCGTTGTGTATATACTCTGAATACCTCTATATCCTTTACCTTATAACTAAGATATTACTCCATTGAATACGTTGTCGGTTATTGAGATCAAATGAAATATCCCACGATTATACTAGGAAAATGCATAGTTATTTCATATATATGTAATTAATAGGTAAGTTATTATTTAAGTTAATACTAGGATAATTTATTTGATCCTAATAAATGGCCCAAGATTCTATTATAATAATATTAGTGATAAAGTAAGCAATATCTATTACATGATTATGTACATATGTACACCTGCGATGAATGTGATAAATACATATTTCATACGTGTTTATAACTACTATTGTCTTAACGACTATTAGACTACTAACCAATCGGCTGGAGCGCCTGGAATAACGGTGCCAGCGGCCGGAACTAAAACTGCATTCCTTTCTTCGGTGAGACGAACCCATTGGTCGATTAATGATTTCTCTCGTTCCAGATCGGAGCTACTCTTCTCTAAACAATGGATGGTATTACTTAATTAATATTAATATTACACCAATTAATACAATGTTTATTTTATAAAGTACATGATCATTTAATCAATTACATGATACATTTCAAAATATATATATTTTTCTAATTTGTATATATAAATTCATATTATTTTCGTAATATTTTATTTTATATTGAAACTTATCATAGTATTTAGTAATGCTTCTATAATTACCCTTGCAATACCTAAATCTGATGATAATAGTAATAAATAAAAAATAGTTTTCGAGAAGTTTAAATTTCTGCATTAAATATGCAGAATTAAACGTTTGACTAAAATACGGTATATACTGTTTCAACAAATAAACATGCAAGTGAACCTGGTTTAGACATGATCATATGCAGCTGTTCGTCCAGATATTTACGTCGTCTGGCTAGAGCTTCGGACCATCGTTCTCTAACGGTGCATAGATCTAGTTCCTGGTAGGAGTCTAGGCCTCGTTGTATGCTTGACCTTGTGTTAACCTTCAAGTGACGGTGTTGTAAGTTGTTGTTTACATCACTTCACATATTACATAACCACATATATATATATATATATATATATTCATTTCATTATATTCATTATATACAAACTTCTACAAACAATATAAACTATATTTAAATAGGTATAATAAAATATTTTAAATTATCTATATTTGTGTAAAATGAATGTGTGATATTATATAAACAATATGTGATAAGGAGGGACTAACGGAACCAATCTGTACACATGTAATCTGATCACAGATCAATGGTAACGTTCCACTCTGACTTAGACCACCTTCACATGGAGGTTGTACAGAAACTTTCACACGTCTACTTTGACCCTGCGAATGTGCATTCAATGTATTGAGGTACACTGATAACTATAAGGTAAGGTAACAACCAAGTAGTATTCAATAGTTATTTGCAATAATGTATAATATTAACTAAATATTGTATTAAAACTTTCATGTATATATATATATATATATACCTGATTATACTGGCTCCGGTAAAACTAATAAATCAGATTATAAACGTTAAATTATAAATATATAAATCGTCGATACTCTACTAATAGTAATGTATCGATGATTATTACGATGATAATAAAGACAGTGATAGATTGAAGTAGTGGAGGCAGACCTGACGAAGTTGATAGACTCCTCCTGTAAGGACATCGGGCTTCTGGCTAATCTCAACGGGTAGGTAGTCCCCCTGTTCACTTAGCTCTTGTATCTCGACGGAGAGCTCCACTTTACGAGTTAGCTCCACCCATCTGAATGATTGACAGGTAAGGTGTTAACGCTATGTTTATGCACGTATGCGATATGTTATTAACGCAGCAGCTGTGATAGATGAATTGAGATGATGACGAAGATATTACGTGAGTTTAAATAAATGCAAATCATTTGAATTCACAAATTAATATAACTTCAAGAATTTATTGATAACTATTATGTCATTATATACATTATATACATTCAAATGAAATCACTTCGTTTAAGTTCGTATACATATGAAATAATTTATTATGTGTTTATCTATATGTGTATATTCGTTTATATATATATATATATATATATATATATATATATATATATATATATATGTATGTAAAAGGTTATATGCTTTTGTGCTTAGATAGTGATTAAATGCTGGACAATGTACAGAGAATATGATTATGATGATAAGCTAGTGCAGCTACCTGTCGACGATGGAACGTGATTTTGCATACGACAGAGCCATCTGCCAGCCAATGTCTGAATGTCCTTCTTCATCGTCATTCTTGCCCATATGACCTTGATGACCCCAAACTTCGACTGATATCGCACCACCTTCGGAACAGTGTTCAATGAACTCTTCGGTGACACCAATAGTGAATTGCTATGTGAAATGAAATATAAGTTAACACAAAATATATGTATATAATTTATATAACAACATTTATATGTTTATATATATATATATATATATATGTGTTTCTACTCTGTTTATAATTGTATTCAAAATCAGATTTCAACTGTTTGGATTTAGTAAAAAATGTATGTAATAAACTAAATTAATTGATTATTATAAGAAAAAAGTTAGATAAAGTTAATGCATTAAAATAAAATAAATTATTTTTGTATAAACAATTATATAATTAAAGTTTTTCATAAAATATAGTTTAACAGGGAATAAGAGATTAGTTTTTAAAAATAATATATAATATATAAATTAAATATATATAAATTTATATATATAATTTTATTAAATATATATAAATTATATTAAATATATGTAAATTATACAAAAAAATATAGTTTTACAAAATAAATAGGAAAATATTTTACAAAATATATATATTATATATATATTTTGTATATATTTTATATATTATATATATGACAAAATATTCAAAAGGATTAATTAGGTCTCCATAATAAATGTATTGTTTTAATTAAACAAATATTTAAATAATTAATTATTTATAAAAATATTTAATAAATTATTTCAACAAATTAAGGAACATATTTAGCGTTTATATATAAAATATAGGGAAAATAGATAACAATTGTTTTAAAAATTGATAAATATTTAATATTGTTTTTTTTTCTTGATTTATTTTGTAACATATCACTAATACTAATACTAATCACTAAATTCAAGAGATTTACTAATACTAATAAATTAAAAAATATGATTTTTTATTATTTTTTTTGTAAATTAATTATTCATATATATATTATTTTATTTTTGTTTATAAAAAGCAACATTTTAATACTATATGTGTAATATAAATATGTATATGTATTTATTTTAATAAATTAATATTAATTAATAATTATTAAATACGTAGCCATTTTCCCTATATTTTATATATAACAGAATAAAAACTAATTTTAACATATTAAAATATAATTCAATAATTATCTAACCAATATTAATATATTTTAATTGAATATTGTATACTATTTATTCAAATATATATATATTTTTTTGAAAAATAATTTAAAATGTATTAATTTACGCTTAATTTGATACAAATTCTACAATTGATATTTTATTTAATTATTAATTATAGTAATAAGTCATACGTTTCTCTATGCTTATAGAACTGTATATTTGCATAACAATACAATAATTTCATAAATATAAATATAACATGATTACGTTATTATGTATATAAATATTAAATTTTATTGTTTTGAATGTTTGTTTATAAATAAAAATCATTTCTAAATTTCGATGTTATTACTTAGTTAGGAATAGTTAGGTGGATCGTATAGATAGACAAGTGATGAGGATCACGAGACTAGACATTGCTGCCACTATCTACACGCTGATAGTGCTGTGTACAGCCAGCTCTACTGAACAGCAGTGTACTACATACGATCATCTCAACTGTGAAGGAGAGGCTGGCAGTGGTGCAGCAGTGCTGGTGATATTCAAAACTGTCATGGATGTAAAGGCGATAACTGTAATGCATATGGATAGAAGGCTGCGACTGTCTTCTATTAAACTCATAGGAAACAGTGGTGATAATATCGGTTACGGTACTTGTAGATGTAATGCAGTTGCTGTGAAGTTTAACGTCACATGCGACTCCGATTATGATTTAAATGACGTAAACAATGATAAGAAAAAGGATGGGAAAACACAGGCTACAAGAGTGTGCCGGTATTCTTTCAAAGGTAGTGGAGTAAGAACTCTTCTTCTGACGGGAGAAACAGCGGGGGGAGAAGGAGGGCAGGGGTTCTGTGTTATGCAGCTTCACGAGACTAAAGATGCAGGCTTATTGACGATAGCAACAATCTGTGATCAAAGCAACACACGTCACAACAACAAAGACTATGACAAAGACTACGATGATTATGATGAAGATAAGATGCACAAGAATACTCCAGCACCTCCTCCTCCTCCTCCTCCTACCATAGATAGAACTAATGAACCTCTACAGGTACCTTTAAACATCGATATTAAACATGATGCCATGCTTTCGGTACTAGTGGATCATACTGCAACTGTTCGTACACTAGCTGATAGTAATAGACCGCCACGAAGAGAACATAACAACAAAACGACCTCTATTCACAGTGCCTCTGGTATGAGTGAGAAGTTAACGATACAACAAAACGAGTCAATATCCATAAACGGTAGCAGCATCGGATTAAACTCCACCGAAGATGATGGGGGAGAGACTGATAAGAAAGATCGCGACGTAAACCAGAATCCGATTGGTCTGATATTCGCCATCTATCTAATGGGCTTGATGACCATAGTGACGGTGGTGGCGGTGTTCTTACATGCGTGTAAGTCTGAACATAAGAAGGCTATGGAACGTCAGGTACAGTACATCCTAGCGGGTAAGGGCTATTGTAGCGACTGCAGTAAGACTGTGAGCTCCAGGGTGGGTGGCTGGACTAACAAGAGTGTACATAGGATACAGTCTTCAACGGGCCGTATCGGAGCTTTACTTCGGGGCAATAAGCAGTTACAGCTACCGCTACCGACCAAGAAATCACAACAAGATAATAAGCTGAAGTTTAAGAATGAAGCCAAGGCCAAGGCTGATTATAAGATAGCAGTGGCAGTTGCGGAAAAGTCGAAGGAGTCGGGTCACGTAGATAGTAAGCGTACGTCAGTGGGAACATACAGCAATCAAAGCAGTAAGACCTACGAACAATCCATGAGTGAAGCGCTCGCCAATGCCATGAAATCATTGGCATCGAATAAAAGTAAGAAGCGACATTCCGTGATATCTGAATACCCAGAGAACAGTAGCACAGTAATGAAGAGTGACTACTCCGGCTCCAACGGCGAAGCAGAAACATCAATAGACGCTAGGAAGCAGTTAGTTATAAATAACAAAATCACACACAATACCCAACTTAAAAAAGGTGAATTCTATCCACAATCATTCCCCACGAAACCTGTGACGCTAGATCATAGAAAGGTTCCTATAAAACCTATATCGCCCCAAATTCCACTAAAAGCATACCCTATGCGACCCATATCACCACTCGGACGGCCTGTTTCACCTTCCAAACGTTCTAGATCACCTCCCAGACATCATAAATCACCCACCAGACATTCTGATTCATCACCTGCACATTCTAATTCATCACCTGCACATTCTAAATCACCCCCCATGCACGCTAAATCACCCCCCATGCACGCTAAATCACCTCGCAAACATCCTAAATCATCTCGCAGACAATCTATATCGCCTCCAAGACATCATAAACTTGAACATTCAAGGTCGCCTGTCAAATATCCTATACCACTACACAAACGTCCTATGTCACCACAAAGACGACATATTTCACCTATAAGACATCATAAATCACCTACAAGACATCCCGCTTCACCCCATAAACAACCTATACCACCCCACAGACAACCTATATCACCACACAAACATCCTATACCACCCCAGAAACAACCTATATCATCTCGCAAAAGTCCAAAGCCACATCATAGACATTCGATATCGCCCTCCCTGCATTCTCTATCTCCTCCCAGACGCCCTATATCACCTTTTAGACGGCCAATTTCGCCACACATGATACCACATCCCATGCTTCCACCCTTCCCCTATGGTCCTCCTTCCCCTAGGTTTCACGGATATTGGAATCCTGACCAAAATGATCAACCCGCTTTACACTATGCGCCATTCCCAAACTTCAGGCATGAAATGCCTCGCGGAATGCCCCTTCCGAATAGTCAATATCTCAGATCTCCGATTATTGAACAAGTTCCCAAACATACACATCATCCGAAAAATAGTAAGTCGAAGAAAAAGAAAAAATAGAAAAACTCGATAAAAATATATGAAATTGTGAATGAAAAATGTATTATAATTAAATTAATTTGTGTAAAATTAAAACCTCTTTATCATTATATTATATCTAATAGTAATAGATTCATAATTATATATAATGTATACAATATATATTATCCTTCATTATATAATATTTAACATTTTACTTTTATACAAAGGATGATTAAATTATTACTTCTTTGATATAGTTGCTACGATAACATTAAATTAGATTAGAAAAAATAAAAAATTTAAATTATAAAAATAAATATTTTATATGAAATATAATTTTTACAGAGTTAAGTATTCAATTTATTTGAGGTGGGAAATAATTTCCAAATATTTCGATATTCCCATTAAATAATGCAATTTATTTATTTTTTCTATTTTCTATTAGTTTAAGTAAATCGTTAACATCCTAAATGTTTATTAATTGTATATTATTCTTTGTTTATTTCAATAATTTTATCATTAGAAAATATTCCAATTTTATACATTCGATTATATATAATTTAATGTTATATACATTTTATATATATGTTTAAATAAAACAAATAATATGAAATGAAATTATTACCCCTATAAAAACAATACTACAAATGTATGTTTATACACCATAACTTGATGGAACTTGAAAACTAGTAAAGTTAGTATAATAAATGATTTTAATCGTATTATAAAAGTTAATTATAAAAAATATTGCCAATTGGAATTATTTTTCAATAAATTATATACTTTCTTTAAAAATGCTATTTTAAAATTAGCAGCAATCTCCGATATTACAATCGAATTCTATATAGAGGATATTATTTTGAAGTCCTAATAATATAATTTTAATTAAAAATAATAAATATTCCTACACTTTACTATGGATTATAATAATATTCTAAAATATAAAATATTGTGATAACAAAAATTAAAAAATTGGGTGATTATAAAAAATTATTTAAATATGATACATTTTTTTATAATCATTATATATATCAGAAATTAACTTTTTTTAAATAAATAATTACTTAAATAATTATTTTATAATATTAATATTATATTATTTTTTATTAGCTGAATATTCCCCAGAGGATGCCATCTTTAATACTTTAAAAAAAATAAACAATAATAATCCAAATAGTTTATTTCTGATAATAAATAAGGCAATATTTACCTACATATAAAAAGTATCCATTAATTCGCCATATAAACATATATACATTATTTTTATAAGACCATGTATTGAAATAATTAATTATGAATTAATTCTATTATTATATTAAATATTATATATTATTATTAATTATATAATATTAATAATTATATAATAATTTTATAGTAAATAAACATATAGTATAGTAAAAATCCATTATAAACATAATATATAAATTATAAATATCAATATATTTGAATATATATATATTTGTATGAATTGTTTATAAGAATATAACTGATATTATGAATAGGTCTCTCAACATTAATCATTATATACATTACTACTATATAATGAATAACATATAAATGTTTTATAATATCAGTCAATATTGATTACTCGAGTTTTAGTGTCAACTACCTTACAGTGATCAAATTTGATGGGAATTTCGTGTGAGCTACGTTTTCTGAGGTCGTTGGCACCCAGATTACCCATGATATCGGTCCTATCATCGTGGGGGGGTACCACAATGGCATCAGATTGACCCCAGATTGCGTACTGACAGAACACAAAGTTTGATAGACATGGTGGTAGACCCGATACAGACTTTATTCTAATCTGTGAACAGGTAGCTTAGTATACATAATGTTATAATGAAGGTGATGGGGGATTAATATGCTACAGGTGTTTGAAGAGAGGAGGTCATATATATGTACATGTTTTAAGTGGTTATATCTAAATATGAAATAGATCATATATTTTATTACAAATTAGATTCGATAATAATCGATTATAATATATGGTATATTATATAAAATATTATATAATACTTAGTGTTGTATGTTGTACAGGACTATTACATGATAGATCTGGGTGATATCAATATAATTCTTATTTGAAGCCTTTTAGTAGTAAAGATATAATGAACATTTTTATCATAATATATTATTTACAAATAAAACATCTAATAAATGATTATAATAATTCTATGTGAAATATACACATTTAAGAATAGTACAAATATTATTATCAGGTATGTATAACCATCATCATCATCATCATCATCATCATCATATATGTACCTGGAAAACAATGGATTCAGGTTGTGAGTGGTCGTCTTCAACCTTCAACAGGTCATCAGGTTCTGATATCATTGAAGAGTTCATTGATGAAAAGAGGCCAGCTCCACTTCCTGTAGTCGAGCTATTGCAAGTGTTGAGAGGGGGTCCTAGGGAACCAGTGATTCTCCAAAGTTCTATGTGTAAACGTCCTGATACCTAAACAGAGAGAGATGAGCTAGAGTGAGAGATATAGATAGAGAGAGAGAGATAGAGAGATAAAGAGAGATTGAGAGATAGATAAAGAGTTGATTTACAGTTTTTAATAGTTGAATAATTTATTAAATGAGATGAAAATTAAAAAATTATGTACGTTTTAAAATTTATATAAATTGATATATTAAACTAAATGTATATAACTGTTATTAAAGTGAGTGCATTATTGTGTTAAACCTCTCCTTGTTGACTGATAATGGGTACTTGGTAATCAAGCTTTACGTCGTAGAACAAAGAGCCCAGGAAGATATTCGCCACTCCGATTAGTGACTGACTTTCATGTTCTCCACTGAATGGATCAGCTAGTCCAGTAGGTGGTGTTGTGGCAGTAGGGGATTCCTGTTGAATCATAGGAGAACATCTAATAATACGGCTAATGGTCGCATGATAAATATGATTGATACAGCCCAAAACTAGTAGTATGGGCATCTTGGTTAATATGCCATGACAGAATAAGTATAATTTAATGATGTTAGTGTTTTAGTATTAATAAATAAATATAAATCTAAAGATATGAGTAACTTGTAGAGGAGGTTTCGTCATTCATTAATAAATTATGTAAACAATATAATAAATAAATTTACATAATTTAAAAGATATCTATAGATTTATAAATATAACTTTAGTCTACTTATTATTTTTAATAATTTAGTTATTAATTATATTAGAATTATTATGTAATACATTGAATTATATATAATGTAATGATAATACATTAACTACTATTATAATAACTATCATAATCATCAACACTATAATCATCATACTAAGTATTCATTAATTTTAATCCGTACTAAATACGAAACATTATCTATGACTAGATATCTTATTACAAACAGATATTTCCGAGTTAGAGCGTTCCTTCCACTCCGAGTAGATCTCCCTCAGGTCGATGATCTTGTTCTCAAACTGGTCCATATCCCATATCCTCTGTCCACCCGGACCTCCTCTTGTCATTAATACTGCTGGTTCGCTTACAAACGCACCTCTCTATGAGGTTAACATACAATTATTATAGGTTTCATTAATATACTATTGTTATTATACAAATAATTATTTTAATTAATTTTTTTTTATAATTATAATATTATTTTTATTATTTTTCTAATATTCTTATTTTCTTGAATATATTTATAAAAACAAATAATTAATATGAATATGGTATAATATATTTATAAAAGATGTTAATTATTAAAATTTACCTCATTAGTATATCGCATATAGTAATTTATTAATATAAAATAAATATCTAAAATTGTAGGTCTATTGATATTTTCTATCAAATTTAAATTACAAGTTTATTTTCAAAATTTTTTATTTTATGAACAAATTAAGTGATTTATACTCATTTAAATATAAAAGCCATGATGCATATTGAGAAATCAGTGAAAAATAATCAAATTTTACTTTCAAAAAATAAAATATTAACGGAATTAAATAATGTAATAATAATTACGAAAAAAAAAAAGATCAAATAATATTCGCTGATAATATAGTTAATTAAAAATAAAAATTCAATATTTAGCTCACAATATATAAATCATTATTGAAAGTCTACTACTATTGCTAACTTTACGATTAGGACTGAGATTAGCGGCGGGTATCTGCAGGGTAACAGAGAACTGGGTATTCCTGGACATCTCCTGGGCTAGGGAGTTAGCCTCTCGCACTAATACACTTGCTTTCATCATCTCATGCTTTAGTTCTGCTAGTGAACGCTTGTATAACTTCTCTCTGATTCAGTGATAAAGTGGGTACACTAGGTTATATTATATTAATAAGGCTTACATTGTATACAAAGATGTAACGAAATATATTACTTCTATATAAATGTAAAGAATGTACAATTATTAGTCAAGTTTCTTCAATTTAATAATACATAATAAACCTATAATTTTTGTAAACATGTAAATTCTTCATTATGGATTATTCTATTTACGTAATACTAATTTAAGATAAAAGTTTATATTTTTATTTGATTATATTATTTAGGTTTGAATTCACAATATCTATAGTTAATAAGCCAGAGGTATGTACTGAGATAGGAGACTTCATTAACCTGCAACCACTTAGCAATAATTACTTAGCAATAAACTAGGTGCGAGTGTACTGAGATATGTGCAAGTGTACTTACCTATCCTGCAACCATTGCTGATATTTAGGATGCACGTTAGCCCCTGGAGATGGTTGTAATGCGCGCTGATTGTTCACTTGTCCATCAGATTGGGGTGAGAATGGATTAGAGGCGGGGCCAGAGGAGGAGGAGGCGGGGCCGGAGTAGAGGACACCACCGATAGCAGATGAGGCACTCGGGGAACGGGTCATCTGGGTACGGAGACGAGACATCTGGTGCTCATACATCTCCTTCTGTCTTTGTAATGCTTCTGTTCACATGATAGGTCATAGGTTAAACTTGCAACCATTATAACATATTAGCGAAGATTTTCTGAAGGAAAGATATTTCACTCTAATGAATTTGTGAAATTAATGAAAAATACGACACATGTACTGATAACTTTTTATTTTAATTCTATTTTTTGTTTATATTTGTTTACATTTCAATTAGATAAATATATTATTATTGTAAATGAAAAGTTATATACATTTTTGAATACAATATAAATATTTATTTTATAGTGTTTGTTTTAATGATATAATATTATTTTATAATTAGAACCATTTTTCTTAAAATCTACAGCCATATTCGATAAATATAATAAATTAATAAATTCATTTACAATGTAAAATTAAACAAATGTTGTATCAATCTAAAGTATTATGTAACAATACTTTGACAAAACGTTATTGAAATTATTTAAAACGATATTATTGCCAACTATATTTACAATTATTCAGCATTAAAATTGGTTTCACATAAATAGATACAAGTGACATATCTTTGCTTCGCAAAATCATTGATATTAGTATAGTATATGCATTTACGTATGTATATATATCGATTATTGAAAGAAGGACAACATTATTTGAAATGTTCAGCCATAATAATGAGCCAATGTAATAATGGTAAGAGGTATGATATGGTATTACTACTATTGTTACAGAACCTTCTTTATCATCAGCATGTTGCCTCTCAACACAGTTCAGTGCCTCCTGTATGTAATCATCTTCACTGATTAGCTCACTCTGGGCAAAGTCAAAGTCATGGCTAAGGTCATCGGATGATGTTGAAGAGGTCACTGATGTGTTCATTATGTCTGTTTAGTGATGGTGTAGTGTGTAGTGATAGTAGTAGTAGTTAGTTTATATGTATATGAAGTAGTTAGGGATGTGATGTAATGAAAGCACCATTAAATAACTCAATAGAAATATATAATATAAATTAAATATATACATATATTGAATATATTTCATTTTCATATATGATATGATGTATGTGTGTGTGTGATATAGTATGTTGATTATACAAACTATTAGTACGTGGACAGTTGATTCTAAAGAAATGGTTGTTCCCCCACAGTATTCTATTTCCATGTCTGACTCGAGTTCTCTCATTTATAGCTTTTCCATTGACGCAAGTTCTGACATTATTGCAATTTATTAATTATAATATAGTGATTGTGTTTATCGGAATCTAATTATAGATCACATATATATATATATATATATATATATCTAGTATGATTATAGAATAATATCAAAGATTTTCCGAAGGAAAGATATAACACTTACGCGAAATCGTGTAATTCGAATTTGTATACAAAATACCCTGGTGCAACCTATAGCGGGTTACTTTTAGGAACTATGCGTTGTTTATAATGTAAATTCGTATTTAACTATACACTTTTAAAATGTTAAATAATATGCTTTAAATTAATATTTATATGATGAAAACTAAGTGTTCATTACTAATATATAACAAACAAATATGATATTTATGTTTTAAATGCTATAAGTATATATTTAGTAAGTAAAAGTTAATTTATATTGCATGTAATTTAATAGAGCAATGAAAACATTGTTGTATGCAAACAGAGCCGAACCTAAATCTATTTCAGTGATTTTGATACTTGGTTGGGGATATTACTAAATTACGTTGCATGCATAGGGAGTGTTATATCTTTGATTCGAAAATCTTTGATAATATCATACAATAATATTCTAGGTAATATTTTAATCACGAGGATTTATTCAGAAAATATATTGTTTACTATTTTATGCTGTATTCAATTTGATACTTGACTTTTTAATTGAAAAATCAATAGTAACAAATCTATTTATAACAAATATTTATTTTTGGCATGGCTGTAAATATCAATCCGAGAATTGTAGCCATTATCAGATTTAAAGTGGACTGTATATGGAGACAGGGTTTATAGCCTTTCCAATTGAATATCATATATTGACTATAGGATTATAGAATAGGTACACTAGTAAATAAAGTATGTTGTTGTTAGAATAAGGGATACAGATGGGTAAAGGTAGTGGCTGGGGTAGGACGAGAATCTAGTAACCTGGCTCCTTCAATGGGGCAGAGGAATACTTCATTTCCTTCTATTTCGATGATACAATGTTCTGGATGAATTCCCAACCCGTTCAATTGAATATCTTGTTCTACAGTTGAAATACCATGTCCTATCAATGTCCTATCCTATTCGAGGTGAATTATGGCACAAGGATAAGTTTACATAACAATGGTTTGATTAGATACACATATTAATATACTATAGTTGTTTTAGCGAGTAATAATATGTTATGATATATTATACAGAGTGTAATTGTTAATACAAGTGATTATACTTTAATAATATGATGATACAGAAATAACTCTAATGTGTAACTAAATATGCTAAGGATGTTAAATTTGATCAAATTAATTAACTTATATTTATATAAATTTATGTATGAACATATTATATAGTATATATATATTATTATAGATATTCTTATAAAAATAAAATACCATTCATTTTGTAGAAAAACTTCTATATTTATAATTTTAACAACATTATTTATATTATCTTCTATTATTATTATACATATAAGATAAATTAGATAAGTTACCTTTAAATAATAAACAAGTAATTCATTCAAGGATGGGTCAGCATTCAAATTTACTAAATAGAATTTATTATGTTCAACTTTAAATCCAGACGTCTCTACAGAAATTCCCATCTTCTCTAGAACCGCCTGCCTCTCCTGTAATAATTGTTATTCCATTTACAAATAAACTATATATATATATATATATATCTATATAACATGACATTAAATAATTGATATTATACATTTATAATTTTATGATTTTATAAACATTATTAAAATGTTTAAAAATAATCACATACGAAAAAACATTCAAACATACAAAATTAATACGATTATAAATATAATGACTTCTTGTAATTTTTCAGTTTTCCTAAGTTTCTCTTCCCAACTTATTCCTATTTCAGATATAAGTTTTTCACTCTCTTGTAGTTTTTCTTCAGCTCTTTTTATATCTCCTCCTTGTGTAGCAATCTGTTTATATATGGATAGAAATTATCATCCCAAGTATACATATGGTAACAGAAGGTATATATATATGATTAAAATAAGTACTTTCTTACTTTTTAATTTTACAGGTAGAGTTTAGAATTCACTATTTGAATATATTTAATATTTTATTTTTTAAATTAATTTAAACAAATATTACATATAAAACTTTCACATGTTAGTTTAAATATAATATGTTTCAAAATAGGGTTCAGTGACAATTATTTAAATCCTTATAATGACATTTAAAATATTAAAATAAATATTACATCATATAGATCTAAAAAAGTTAGTTTGTATAATTTTGTTCACATTAAAAGAGAAATAAAAAATGTTAAAAATTAAATGTAGTATTTTAATTTCTATAATGGTAATAATATATATATATATATAGTTATTTAGTATTTGTTTTAAAAAGAAGTAAAATTCAAATAAAATCTACAATTATTTTTGTATAATAATAAATATATAATAAATTGATTGAAAATTTATATATATTTGTATCTATTAATTAAATAATAATGATGATATATATTTTTACACATATTTTGATGAAGAAAATGAGTATATACTGTATTTTTTAATACAAATATTTTTTAATTCAAAAATATACATGTTTTTTTTATGTGATATTACGTAATAAATGTGTATATATAAAATGTATGCATATATTTTAATTACCTAGCCTATTATTAGAAATATTATATATATACTCAGAAAATTTCATAAAGATCCATTAAAGGTTTAAAAATTGAGGGAAGTTTGAAAAAATGAACAAATTAAATAAAATGTGATGAGATAGAGCTTCCTAAAGTTTTAGTTTGAATATTTTGAATAATAATAATAATAAGTACATTTTGTTCACGAGATGATGAGTTAAAAGTAAAATGTATTATACTTATATTTACTTTTAAATAACATGTTATATATATATCATTATTTAAATAATATACTATTTTTTATTTTTAAATAAATCTAAAATTAACAAAATTAAAAATATGAAAGTTTGCCATAAAGTTTACCAGAAGTAACATATAATGTATATTAAATATCAATAATAAAGTAATTCTAATAAAAACGTAAAATATTATAATAATTAAATCTAGAATTTCCTATTTTAGATAACGTTCACATTTTTGTTTTAAATATATACATTTTGATTAAATAAAATCTGTTTATATGACGTAATGTCGTTATCTATGTATACAAAAACTATATATTAAGTTTATATTTTTATTATGTTTACAATGATTACTAATTAATCTATAATGACCCTATTATATTTTATATGTTTACTATGATTATATTTATAATTTATAGATAATTTAATAGTCTCATTTTTAAATAAGTTATTTATATAAATTCAACTCACATAATTATAATAATTTTTTCAAATTTAAAAATATAATAATAAATATAAAACGTGGCATTCATAATTATCTTATCTTAAATTTTAGGTTTAATTTATATACTTTATTCTATTTGCTATAAAAATTACATATTTTGTAATCATTTGATGCAATTAAATATTGTAATAAAAGATGAGATATATTATAGTATGATGTGAATTAAATATTATATATCTGCAATTGAATTACATAGAATTTTCAAATACGAAACAAATATTTATTTATTTTTTTTTTTTTTTCTAAATTCTTGATTTTAAAACTTATTTTTATTAGAATCTAATATTTAATCTACTAATAATTACATGTTAGGTAATACAAACCCCAGCGTCTGAGAGCATTTTGCGTAGTTCATCTACTTCGGTGCGTAGTTCTCTAATGATACGAGCGTTGGGGTCTTCATTAACCACTGCATGGTTGACAATCTTCTTAGCTCGGTCAGCGTAGCGTAGAGTGGACAGTGTCTCTTCGTAGTTATCAGCTGCCGGTGAGAGGGTGGCTATCATCACTGTCTTACTGTTTCCTCCTAGGTTGTCCTGCGGAGGGGTGGGTTAAGAGATGGATGATATATTACAATATTGGCCATACATATATTTTTATATTCAAATTTTAAATCCTTATCAAAAAATATCCTCGTGAAAAATATAAATATGGATGAATAAATAGGAATATAATGTAGAAAATTCTATTAATAAAATAATTATTTTTATATATATATAGAAGCATACTGATAACACACACATATATATATGTGCGTGCGTGTATTATTGTGAGTGTCTGTGAAATACTATACACCTACTATACACCTACAACTATAGAGTTACAACTATAGAGTTGTTACCTTTAAAAGCCAAGTCAGTGTGGAGTCACGGTAAGGTACAAATTTAAGTTTCTTTCCCGTCGATTCTGCTAATGCTGATATCACTAATCCCAGTGTAGTCAGGGATCTGTGCAAGTGTAGATACATCATATACACATATACAACAGTATTAAACAACATTAAAGAGAGAGAGAGAGAGAGAGAGAGAGAAAGTCCCAAACTTATTGATATTACTGCCCTCCTTGAGCCTATCACCCGTAGCTCCTGTCTTCTGAGCTCTTTCACTGCCAGCAAGATCCACCAAGCTTATCTTGCTAGCTTTCTCACCGGATACCTGTATACACATGTGTGTGTGTGTGTGTGTGTGTGTGTGTGTGTGTGTGTGTGTGTGTGTGTGTGTGTGTGTGTGTGTGTGTGTGTGTGACTTAGTACATCAATCTGTGCATAGGCTGCAATGGTTCATGCTGAATACTTTAATATAGCATTTGAGATTATAAGATTATAAATTGAAAACCTATTTTTCTAAAGGAATTGTTCATTTGTAATAATAAAAAAAATGAAATTATATAAACTTAATTAGCTATTGCTGTTAAAAATTTAATTTATACTGTCACTTGTACCTATAAGTTATAAGTATTTAAACAAAATAAATAATAACGAGATATTATACTTATTTAATGATTCATAGTGTTAACAATTATAATGAAAAATATTATATAAACATATAGGTAAATTAAAACTATACCTTCAAAAGTATAATTAGTCATATTTTATCTAATGGGTTAATATAATGAACAAATTAATGTAAAGAATTAAATAAAGCATTACAATAATAAATTATGTAATACATATTATAAACATATGAGTCAACCTGGGAAGATATTTGTTATTTAATAGATAAATAATATATTTATTATGTAATATACATAATATATATATATATATATATATATATATATATATATAATGAATGATGAATGTAAATATACAGTATTAATCATCAAGTATACATCATCATTATTATTATAATCACTACTAGTGATCAAGTAAACTTGGGGTCTTACTTCTAGTGCTAGACATAATATCTAAATATAAACACATACTTTTGAATATATAATAACATTAATATTTCAATATTTAATTATAATTATTGTGACATGTAGGTATTGTGACATATCTCATTGTGACATATAAGTATTGTGACATGTAAGTATAGTGACACATATTATTGTGACATGTAAGTATTGTGACATGTATATATTGTGACATGTCATTATTGTAACATCTAAGTATTGTGACATGTACGTATTGTGACCTGTCATTATTGTGACATGTAGGTATTGTGTCATATTCAACTTATTTCTAGATAATATTTAAAATGTATTCCAATAATATATCCAATATATCTATTAACTTTAATTAATACAATGTTTAGCAGCATAACATTATATAATATAATAATAATTATTATGATTTATTAGGTGTTTTAGATGTTTATAATATAATAAATAAAAATACAAATATTCAGTATCTTTTCTTTTTTTATAAAATTCTTCAATACGTATATATTATTTAATATTCTTAATAGTTATAGTACTCCCTGGTTATATATTGTTTTATATATTGTTAAATATTCTTTAATATCTTTAATAACAAAAACACATGGTAATCATGGGCGTCATTACATAATAAAAAATGGAAAATGAATAAAAAAAAGAATGAATTACAATGATTTAATGATGGACATACATAATATACACATTCATACTAAGGGAGAGCATATTAGTTAAGTTGATAATTAGTAAATATTATCTAAACTACATCGATACTATATCCTAGTGAGAGTTAGGAGAACTAGCTCTACTAGAAGTGCAACATACTACAATGTATTGTCATATTCTAAATAGATAACTATGATTATTTCAAATAAATAGTTGTTATGAATGTTAAACAATGTGTGAATAAAAAACAAAGCATTGCTTACAAGATTATTAATGGTTCAAAAGTATAGGACTAAGAATTCACAACAGTAAATCATGATTACATTGGATTAACTATGGCTGTTATGTTACTGTGGCTATAGATTATGTAACTTATGATAACAATACACACATGTGCATTAGCACAATCATCAGATAAATAATGCTAATGTTGATATTTTTTGTATTTTGTGGGATAACTAATTAGATAATACTACATACTACAATGTGTGTTACTATTGCATTATATATTTGATAGTAAGTATACTCTCTTTTGTGTGTGTGTGTGTGTGTGTGTGATTGTGTGTGTGTGTGATTGTGTGTGCACATGTGTATGATTGTGTATGTGAGTGTGTGATTGTGTGTGTGTGTATGTATTTGTGTGTGTGTGTATATGCGTGTGTATGTATTTGTGTGTGTGTGTGCGAGTGTGTATGTGTGTGTGGATAGATTTGGTAATACAAAATCAGGCCACTTCCGATCGGAAGTGTGATTATGTAATTGCTAAATATAGACATTCTATATGTAGAATTATGTTCATATAGGAATATATATATATTCCTCCTATATATGTATGTGTGTGTGTATATAATAGAATGACGCTGAATAGTGGTAAATATGACCGAGTAAGTGTAAACTAATGCCGACTAATAAATCTAGAATAGATCAAGAAAAAAAGCTTAGGGTACCGGGGCGTGGTATATTAAATTATGGGCGTGGCTAGATTTCGTGTGCGTGCGTTTAAGGTGCGGTCACGAATTAAGAAAACTTCGAGGCATCTGTTGGAGAAGTACAATTTTAATGCGGCACTAATTGACGTCGGTTCATACATATATTATCAGTGGTAGTACATTAGTATCGATATACACCTATAGGAGGCGACGGCATGTAGTCAACATCATACGAGATCACTAGTCAGGTAAGCATTACAACCCCTCTCCATTATACACATGTAAGCATATGTGTTCATATGTGTATGTTTGTGTTGTGGTATACATATTTCTATGCACATATATGTATATAGATAGGTATATTAAATGTATTTATAATTGATTATTACATACATGTAATGTAATAATGTATATGTTTGACAGTGATATGCTATTGTATTATATATAGCCTATATAATACACTGGGTGAACTACAACATATGCCTACTATTATGACGTAATAGGTTACTGTTATGTAACTATCGGGGGAATTGTAACAATAAAGTATATGTTATACAGTACAATCACTCAGTATATTATAGACATAGGTCCTATAGGTATGATATATCAATATATATATATATATATATATATATATATATATATATATGTACTTCTATATTACATAAAATATATTGGTTATATTAGAAATGTATGTATAATAGTTACTATATCCTACATAGTAGAAGTATTCTAGACAAACTAGCAGTGTATTACATATAGTGCATAGTATATACTACATAAGCTTCATAGGAAATTATTGATATCCCCGACAGATCGAGGCATGGTTTTCATGTATTAATTACAATTGATATAAACATACCTTTGTTAAAATAATAACAACCTCTAATATAGACAGATATGTATATATGCATGTATATGTATATATATATATATATATATATATATTATATATATATATATATATATATATATATATATATATATATATATATATTACAATGTGTAATATGAGTTAACATATGTACATATTTATTTACTTACATATATACAAACAACACACACGAATATATACGCTTGTATAATATATGTATGTAATTGTGTGTATATGTGTGTTTTTGTTTATGTGTGTGTGTGTATAAAACTAGATGTGTATAAAATTTATAAAAAGGCAAAAGAAATATTTGATGTATCTATCCATAGGTATATATATAGGTATATATGGTAAACCATATATGTAGTGGTGGTGGTGGTGGTGATCATGGTAGTAGTAGTAGTAGTAGTAGTAGTAGTAGTAGTAGTAGTAGTAGCAGTAGTAGTAGTAGTAGTAGTAGTAGTAGTAGTAGTAGTAGTAGTAGTGGTAGTAGTAGTAGTAGTAGTAGTAGTAGTAGTAGTGGTAGTAGTAGTAGTAGTAGTAGTAGTAGTAGTAGTAGTAGTAGTAGTAGTAGTAGTAGTAGTAGAGACCGGATGTAGTAATGCAACACCACGTGATAAGATAACCGTAAACATACTATAGATATACATACTATAGATATGCACATGTGTGTGTGTGCTACTGGTATAACGAGTGGGAGAGAGTGGGAGTGTGTGGGCAGTGAGTGGGATAGAGAGAGTGGGGGAGTAAGAGTGATAGAATGATAATATAGTAATAGAGTGGTATATATTTATGATGTATAATAAGGAATATAGTATACTATATAGTAAATCTACCACTACCACTACCACTACCACTACCACTACCACTACCACTACCACTACCACTACCGCTACCGCTACCGCTACCGCTACCGCTACCGCTACCGCTACCGCTACCGCTACCACTACCACTACCACTACCACTACCACTACCACTACCACTACCACTACCACTACCACTACCACTACCACTACCACTACCACTACCACTACCACTACCACTACCACTACCACTACCACTACCACTACCACTACCACTACCACTACCACTACCACTACCACTACCACTACCACTACCACTACCACTACCACTACCACTACCACTACCACTACCACTACCACTACCACTACCACTACCACTACCACTACCACTACCACTACCACTACCACTACCACTACCACTACCACTACCACTACCACTACCACTACCACTACCACTACTACTACTACCACTACCACTACCACTACTACTACTACTACTACTACTACTACTACTACCACTACCACTACTACTACTACTACTACTACTACTACTACTACTACTACTACTACTACTACTACTACCACTACCACTACCACTACCACTACCACTACCACTACCACTACCACTACCACTACCACTACCACTACCACTACCACTACTAGTAGTAGTAGGGGTATTGTTACCAGTAATACCTGCACCACCACCACCTCCTCCTCCCAGCGCCGCCTGTTAGCATAACAAGTACTACACACTCATATGATATATGTTTACTATAGTAATGATTAATGGTAGTAATGGTAGCGTATTATCGCTCATAACTTGCGATATTACGTAATATAATAACTATGCATATACTTATGTATGTATGTGTAATGTGTGTATATATACATACATATATGTGCATGTGGAACACGTATGTGTGTGTATGTGTATATCAGGTTATATATTTATGTATTACAAGTGTATCTTTAATATGATCTAGTACATTAATGTGTTTCATTAATTAGTATAAATCTATCGATGTATCGATATATGTATTTGATATGAGTGTGTTGTATTGAGTTTCTATAGTATATGAACATTCACCATCACTTAGTAGTAGAGTTAGGCAATGTGATTTATGTTCAAGTGAAGTAACACCACAATGAGGAATGCCTGTAACTCAATGTAACTCAGGTGGCAACAATGCCCACTTTACTGCCAACTTGTAGCAATAATAAAAGGTTTTCATAGCAGTTAAAAGTGCACTCACTTATATCAGAATTGTTTATATAGCGAAATTACGCTGTACAAATATTTGTTTTATTGTTAAATCCCATTTATAGGGATATATTCCACGCTTCTCAATTATATACATGAATAGGTTTTAAAATAATAACATTAACAATAACATTAAGCTATAAATATGTGAACATACATTAATGTACAAGCACACACACACACACACATACACACACACACACACATACACACACACACACACATACACGTATATACACATGTACATGGACGACGTATACGTGCCCACATGCTCGACCCATCATGATAGCATATACCACTGTAGATATTTCATCTCTTTACAGTGTAAACAATGTATATTATTACATAAACAGTCACTGGCGCTAGCTTATGATGAGTCACGAGTGGTTGATAACGCATCACATGGGGGAGGAGGGGTGACTCACTAGGGGGAGGGGTGACTCACTAGGGGTGTATGGGACAGTGTAACCGGTAATGTGTGCACTCACACACACGCATTGTATATTGACACACGTGTGTGAGTGTGTGTGTGTGTGTGTGTGTGTGTGTGTGTGTGTGTGTGTGTGTGTGTGTGTGTGTGTGTGTGTGTGTGTGTGTGTGTGATATCAACTAGTGTGTATTGTGAAATATTAACTTCCGGTAATCATTTAAATTATTGCACTAACAATTAAAAGATAACTATTGTAGTAAATTAAATGAACCCACAAGAAGTCTTATTTACTTAGTATAAGGACTATTTTATCTTATACTTTATTATATATATAAATATATATATATATATACTGTGTATAATATATATATATACTGTGTATAATATATATATATATATATATATATATATATATATATATATATCCAGATAATATAACATTAATGTATACTTTACAAAGTGGCAAACAATAACATTATATAACAGAGGTGTAATAAAAGTTATACAATCTAAAAGTAGCAGTGTTAATAATGTCACGATAATGAGTGGGTGGTAATACTAGGGTGGTTATATGATGGCAGACTCCCAGTTAGAATACATTAAGTAGGAGATGGAGTTCCCCATCACATATGATTCTATAGTGGCATGTGTGATGGGCAGATATACTAGCAGGTATACACACACCACACACACACTTGTCTGTGGTATTGTGTAGGCCATTAAAGGGTGCTATCAACAGATAAAAAGCATTTAAAGAGGCTTTTAAAGAGGGTTGTAAAGAGTTGCTAATATCAATGAACAATAATCACTTTGTGACTGAAGCACAGTTATATGTTTATATGATATGTAAATATTTATACAAAGTACCCCATACCCTACTTTACAGTAGATTGTTGCCAATAGTGCATAGTAAATCAGGCCTACACAATACACACTCATGTAATAATAACAATAGGTTACATCATATCAATCACATGACACATGAATCATTCCCATATCAAGCATTATATATCATTGAGGGATTTTATTACGATTTAAACTAATACACATGCAAAGTGATTGAAACTATGTGTTGAGAATATAATAATGTTATATGATATTGATATTGATGCTGATGTTGCTGATGATGATGATGAAGATGATAATGATGATAATGATGATGATGATGATAATGATGATGATAATGATGATGATGATGATGATAATGATGATGATGATGATAATAGAAGTGAAATTATATTAATTATGAATACATTAATAGCATATTATAGATATAAAATGTAGGGAGCCATACTGAGGGTAATTTAGGTGTGGGGGGGCCATACTGAGGGTAACTTAGGTGTGGGGGAGCCATACTGAGGGTAACTTAGGTACATAAGCACTATACTGCACTATACATACATAAGATTAGAATATATGTTTTTAATATAGATATGGGGGAGCCATAATGAGGGTAACTTAGGTTATGGGGGAGCCATACTGAGGGTAACTTAGGTATGGGGGGGCATACTTAGGGTAATTTAGGTGTGGGGGGAGCCATACTGAGGGTAACTTAGGTATGGGGGGCCATACTTAGGGTAACTTAGGGTTGGGGGCCATACTGAGGGTAGTTTAGGTGTGGGGGAGCCATACTGAGGGTAGTTTAGGTGTGGGGGAGCCATACTGAGGGTAGTTTAGGTATGGGGGAGCCATACTGAGGGTAACTTAGGTGTGGGGGGAGCCATACTGAGGGTAACTTAGGTATGGGGGAGCAATACTGAGGGTAGTTAGGTGCACTGCACTATACATACATAAGATTAGAATATATGTTTTTATTAACTAAACTATATGAATAATATTGTTCCAAGTCACATAGAATAACTAGCATCTATGTATATATAAGTGTAATTATCTCAACAAGCAGTAATGCTTCTACAATTACCCAGGTACTTATACCTAAATCTGATAATAATAATAATAATAATATATATAGAATTATTTGTTTACAATTATCTAGATGTCTATATAAACTTATTATTATTATGTATAGTATTCATACTATAGTCTACATGCTATATAAAGATACCCCATATAGATGCATTCATTTAAGGACATATGTTTACACTATTGTGGCATGTAAGTTGCATAAAGTATAGGACAAATATCATTTTTTCAAATTTATCTACTTTTGTAATATTTTTTTTTTTTAATAATTATAAAACAATCTTATAAAAACATAGTTTTATTATTGGTTGAATATTTTTAATTAATATTTAATATAAATATTATAAAATTATTTTTCATAAATAATTAATTATAATATTAGTCAACAAATTATTCATATATATATATATAAATTTATATTAGTTATAATAATACCTATAGAAATATTATAACTATCTGTAAACTGTCAGTAAAATCAGTAAACTGTCAAAATTGTAAGTAAAAATATTCAAACTTGAACTGATAGTAACATTTATTGTAGATGTACAAAATAAAAATGATTATTTTAGGTATATTAAGTTTGAATATTTTTTTATTATTTTATAATTTTTATATAATAGAGAGTTAGTAATTTATATACAATTTATATATTTGTGGTCCCTCTTAGGGTTTATAATAATATAGTTTATAAATGTATATAATAAAGTAACATTATAATGTATCACATGATGCATATTATGAATTTAAAAAAATGTATTTTTAAATGAATTACTATGATATTAATATGCCTATAGTGGGCAATTATTATGTATTGACTATTTACTAATAAGATATCTCTCTCTCCATAAACAGGATAACATACATGTCACTCAAGATCACGAATGGTCAGATAATCTTGCTGCTTCTTCTCCTTCACATTGTCCTAGAGGTTAAGGGTAAAGCAGACTCCGAAGACAAAGGGGAAATCATTGTTTTCATTTTTAAAGATTTCTCTATAGCATATCAACCCAGAGTTACCTATGCCACTAACTTTTACATAACAAAGCCTAGAATCATTGATATTAAAGAGCAGGAGCAGGAGATAGAAGAGAAAGATATAGAGGAGAAGGAGGAGGAAGAGGAAGAAGAGGAAGAGGAGGAGGAGAAGGATAAAGAAGAGAAGGAAGAGGATAATAAAGAGGAGAAGAATATAGAGAAGGAGGAGGAGGAGGATATAGAGGAGAAGGAGGAGGAGGAGGATAAAGAAGAGAAGGAAGAGGAGAAGAATATAGAGAAGGAGGAGGATATAGAGGAGAAGGAGGAGGAGGAGGAGAAGGATAAAGAGGAGAAGAAGGATAAAGAAGAGGAAGAAGAGAAACAGGAGAAGAAGATAAAAGAGAAAAAAGAGGAGAAGGAGGAAAAGGAAGAGATAAAAACTACAAAGATGTCTACATTGAAGACTAATATTCTGAGTACACATGCACCTATCCGAATATCTATAGGACAGATGAAAACTTTAAAGCCAACTAGAGAGACGATAAAGAATAAACCTACAACTAAAAGAAATGAACAAGTTGGTACATCGGTGACTTCCACTACTGAAACAGCCTCTTTAGTTGTAGGGGCACTTCTTCCATCAGCGCCCACTCCCTCGAGTTCACATACAACAGATGTATCCAGTGAAGACAAAGTGATGATATCAACTCAAAGTTTTCAATCTCAAGAAAACTTCCAGAAAACTTCACCTTCCATGTTTCTTAAAACTACTTCGAAAAGTTTATTAAAAAACCTCTCCTTAATAAAAACAACGCCCAATACAATTTTAGTTTCCAATCCCATTTTAGATAAATTAAATGATATAAAATTACAAACAAATCTCAAAACCACACCCATAATGGTTAAAACTATACCAGTACTAGATCAAACTACTAATAAACAACCCGAAATTAAAACATCTACCAATTTAACAAAATTAAAAACAATACCTACTTTACAAACAACATCCATTAAACCTAAATTATCGACGATACATGATATAATATATACATCTACAACTTATAAAATGAAGCATACTTTAGAAAATGAATTTCCTAATAAAACACCAACATATGAAATTATGATTTCCAGTCTAATGAAGAATACAAGAAAAAATTTGAATTTAGAACGTAAATCAACAGATATAATAGTGAATATAATGCCAAACATTCCAACAGATGATATCATCAGAAGCGAAACCACAGTATCTGGTATCTCCGCTAGGTACGAGATCAAATCATCAAGTACCACTAAACATTCAAAAGTGATGCCATCAGAGACTATGACAGGTGCCGTGGTATCGACCTATTCAATACAACCTTTGACCTCCGCGATGCTTGACTCACATACTAAGTTGTATAGACATTCTACTACTACAACTACTCCTATTTCTACTATTACACCTACTACTACTACTCCTACCACTCCTACTACCACCACCACCACTACTACTCCTACTATTACTCCTCCTCCTACTACTACTACTACTACTACTACTCATACTCATACTACTACCCTATCCACTAATCACTACGTGACAGTAACTGGGGATGGTGGGAGAATTACAGCGCTGCATTCGATAGGAGGATACGTAGTGGTGGCAATGCTGGGCGTGTTGTTCTTGTGTGTGCCCACGTTTCTAGTGTTAAACCGATACCACACCATACGTAGCGTAACACACAAACCATGTAAAGTCACTAGTTACTATGATGATAACTTGTGTTACGTTTAATCTACGTTCTCTTGTTTGTATTCACATTTGTATTCCGATATTTTAATATTTATATTAATAAAATATAATCTATATATATATATATGCTATATTTATTATTTATTGATTGGATTAAACAGATAGGGATTTTAAATAAAATTATCATTATACATTATATATTTATCCGGCGATAATGAGAAAAAGATGACCGTCTTAATTTGAAACTGTTTTAGTTACACAAATATTAAAATGATATAAAAACTAAAATATATGAAAACTATTATTATTTTAAAACTCACAAAAAATGTTTAATTCATTTCAATATTATATTCCCAATATACTTCACAAAAATGTATTAATAAATATAAATACTATTTAATTTAATATAATATATTAGATAGTATAATATCATAAATATATCAAATAATATCACACACGTATATATAATAAAGATTGCATATATCATAATATATAATATCACATACATTCACATATAATATAGATAGATAATGTAAAATGGAAACTATAATAAAGACAACTTACTTGAGAGGCGACATCGATCAAAGTCTGTGTAACAATAATTGAGAAAACAGCGTGTGACCTTGAACTTTCGCTGTTCATATTTGTAGCCGCCACTGTCCTTGATTTATTCCCCTCGGACATTAGATTAGCTATATCCTGATACAATTTAGATACATATATATGTGAAATTTATATATTGATCGATATATATATATATAGTATATATTATATATTATATACATATAAGTAAAATTCTAAAAAAAAATCTTACAAATGGTATATTTAGAGGAAATTTAATAGTAATATAATGATATGCTTTTAATTAAAATATAATATTAATGCATAACATAGTTTAATAATATAGAAAGATTAAATATCAATAACACAATAATAATATAAAATATTATTTGATATATCATATAAAATGGAAAATTCTCAATGAATAAAAAATGTTATAATAATTTAATGTAGAATTATATTAATGGTTTGAAAATTATTAATTAAATTAATGGTTTACAAATGTATATTAAGTTTAAAGTTAATTATATACATAATATATTAATTTTAATATTTGTAAATCCTATATAGAATATAATATCAATACATATACTTAAAACATTATTTAATATGATATTATAAATAATTTTATAAAATATTATGTTATAATCTTTATAAATTAATTATAATTAATGATAATTATCATTCATGATAAAATCTTATATAATTATCTCTATATATAACTCAGAAGGTGTAGCGAACTACTGGGTAGAAAAAATCAAAGCTTATCTGGTTCTATCCGGTTAATTATTCGAGAATGATAAATAATTATACAAATATATGATAAAAATAATAGTCAATTTGATAACCTTATACAAAATTAAAAAATAATTAAAAAGATGTAACCACATTTGAAAAATATAATTTAAATAAAAGAATGAGTAATTCAACAAAATAACAATAATTTCATACCAATATATAATTTTCATAATATATATATATATATATATACATACACACATATACATACATATACACACATATATACATACATACATATATACATGCATATTTACATGCATTAACACATATATGTATAGGAAATTAAATATTTGCTCTATTATCACTATATAAGTTATATGAAATTCATATAAATAAATAGATATTGATGAATAAATTATAACAAAAATAATTAAAAGTAAAATATAATATATTCTAAAGAGAGTAAATGCCAATTGGAATATTTCTATATAATAGTAAAAGCTCAAGTCTTTCAAATCTGTACGTTAAAGTTATAAAATAAATAAATAATACAAAATTTCCATTCCTGAGTAATTACTTCATGTATAAAGTAATTTAAAATATTTAAAAAATATATATAGTTAGAAAATATATAAAAAATATATGTTAATATAAAATAAAGAAGAAATAAGTTATATCCAGCATTCAATACATACAAATATAATTGTATTTTAATCTTCTAGTAAACGTATTTATATTATTGAATAATTTAAATTTGTTTTCAAGAAGATTTCATAAAAAAAGACCATTAAGTATTCAGAATTTTGTTATATCTGGAAGGAAAGATAGAATTACAAATTTAAAAATGTTCCTTTGACTATATTTACATTGTTTAATAGATAACATATTTTTAATAATGATTGGTGTAAACTTATTAATAATCCTAAACATAAATTTTAGAGTATTTAATTTTACAATATCATTAAATTTTAAGATATTCAGTATTTTATAATATTTATCTGTATTACATATATTTGAAATATTGACAATAGCTCTGATGGCTTTATTTTGTATAATAAGTAATCTATTTAGATTATATATATATATATATATATATATATATA
Source organism: Osedax fenrisi (assembly GCA_964019155.1). NCBI lineage: Eukaryota > Metazoa > Annelida > Polychaeta > Sabellida > Siboglinidae > Osedax > Osedax fenrisi. The sequence goes on along the minus strand of OZ025243.1, from coordinate 64,238,660 downwards.
TATATATATATATGTAGTAGACCATACAGTATTACAATAATTTAGATGAGGTAGAATAATTTATATAAATATATATAAATATATTTACGCTTTATTCCCATTATTTACAACAATAATGTATGTGTTACTAATAGCAAGTTATTACTATACATATATTATCATTAGCAAATAATTCATTATTAAATATATAATAGTTTAGATAAAAAACCAATCAATAACTGACTAAATGTTATTATGATATTATATATGATAAGTTATATTTATACATGGGACCCATGGGTAGTTAAAAAATACATTGAAATATTAATTACCTCTATATATATTTTAAATAATAACATTAGATATTAGTATATTTTAATAAAGAATATACAAATATTATTATTGATAACTGAATAATAATTAACTTTATAATTAAAATTACTATATAAATTATATTATTTATATTATATACTTAAATAATTAATTTATTTCTAATTTATTTATATATAAATTTAATTATTTATAATATTATAATATTATATATATATATATATATATATATATATATATATATATATATAATATTCCATTGAATTTTAACAAAATTAAGATTATATATTTGTTTATTAAGATAAATACATATATTTATTTAAGATAAATACAATGTATGCTATTTGAAGTAATGTCCGATATTATTTACTATTGCTATAGTATAAAATAACACAATATATACATTAAAACTATATACTGAAAATGTTTCAACTTTATTAGTAAAATATTTGTATATGAACAAAAATAATAATACATATTTTAATTAAATTTAAAAGATTTTAAAAAGGATAACAATATAAATGAATTAAAGAATTAAATAAATATAGATATAGAGATCAATATAAAACAAATGTTTATTGTTGGAAGTTAATGAGATATTATAAAGGAAAATATAAGAATGAGAAAGAAAAAAAATAAGCTTAACACTAATAATGTTACAATTCCTATATTACACCAATAATTAGTAAGAATGTTAATATATAGTATAGTTTATAAGGGGATGGGTTTATTAGGATTTTATTAATCTTAGTGGTGTGAAATATGTTTGGGATATTGGTACTTATGATATTAAGAATAAAGATTAAATATAATTTTTTTATAAAAAAGCTCATATTAAATATATATATATATATATATATATATATTCTGATTGAAACATAGATTTCATATATACATGTTTCAAATCAATATTATATATATATAAATATATGAGCTATATTATATTTAACACAATCATTAGTATGTTATTCATAAACTTGTTCTCATTATCTATTAATGTCGATTATGAAAATGAATGTAAATTTGTATATGCAATATATGTATGTGGTCTATATATATCCGTATGTGGTCAAATATAAATATATATATATGATATAATGCCTTATACATCTTATACATATAGGTATGGACCATATGCAAACAACCATGCGTACAATATCCTATTTATACAGTAAAGTATATACTCATGTATTCCCTTAGCAATAACCTTGAACTCAGTGACGGCCAACATGGAAAGGTCATTGACATAGGGGCCGAATATGTTGTGCTCCCTGACCTTGAGATTATGTTTCCTATTGGATACGTAGAGACGTGATTGATATTGAAACTTGAGCATATATAAATATATATATAAACAATCATATATCAATAAACATAATTATATACATATTCATACCAATATAATAAATTGCTAAATACATGCTAATTCATAAATATATAGATAAACACATATTAGCATATACATGTATATATATATATAAAATTATACATACACACACAGATATACATATAATTTACTACAGGCATACACATTAAAACTCATATATACAAGAAGACATACATAAATATTAGAGTTGTACAAAATTGAGTCATAGAGTCCAAATCTTAAGTCCTAGTAATGAAATATTTAGTTGAGTCCGAAATGACGCATAGATTTACAAATTTATTAAATCGAGTTCCTATAGTTGATTTTCGAGTCGAGTATTTAAAATAAGACTCGTAAACAAATTGTAAAACTGTACTTAATACATAGTACATATAAGTAAAATTAATTAATTATATGGAATTATTTCATATTTTAATTAAGATGTATTTAAAGAAATATTATATATCATATATAGATATATTTATTATTAATTTAAAAATAGGTCAATAAATATTCTTTTGAAGAATAATGGTAAACTCTGAACTTTTAATATTATTTCAATAATTGTAAAGGATTGATTTGGATTTGAACGATTCGAAACCAAATATTTTAGAATTAGAATATTTTTTTTGGATATGAGTTTATGATTTTTAGAATTTATGGATTCGAAGCCTTGCAAGTATTTAATATTTTACAAACCTAATAAATATATACATACACATACGAACACACATACATATACACAAGCATACAAGCATACAAGCACATGGACAAAAGCGTATACCCAGATGGATTGAGGAGATCCTTGACTTTCTCGTTGTAGATTTCCATATAGGAGACTTCCACCTTAAAGTTAAGTTCACCTTCGACCTCTTGATCCCTAATACGATGGAACAGTGTGTCACACAGACGAGGTATGATTCCCTTCTGATCACCCTTACAGCCCATCATTGAATACGATTTACCAGAACCTGTATGGTAATAGTTATTTATAGATATTATAATTATTATTATTGACCCAATTATTATATCCTGATCATGTGTACCAGGTAATCATCAATGTCATCATCAGTATTATTATAAAGGTTATAAAAGGTATAATAAAGCATAATAAAGACTAATAAAGGTAGTAAGTTAATAAATTGAATAACAATAAGTCTATAGTTGTGATATACTGAAATGAAGGATGTTACATAGCCTAGCCTCATTATCTCATTGATTCGGGAATAACTCTTGTCAAATGACATATCGGATATAAATAAATAATAAAATAAAGTTCATTTGAATACAAATTAAATACAATTTGGTTTCATGGGTGATGAATATATAATACAATTTGATAATGAATGTATTACTTAACAAATATTATTATTAATAAAGATATTATGTGATGAATTCAAAATTAAAATTGTTGAATAATATTATATTTTATTTATTGACATATTAAAAAAACTTAAAAATGATAAATTTCTTGAAACACTAATACAATAGTGTATAGTTGTATGTGTGATGGGCATTGCTTATCAAGTTATTCAGTGGGTGATATGTGTTATTCACTGACCTGTCTGCCCGTAAGCGAATATGCAGGCATTGTAGCCCTCAAACGCTCGTGTCAAGATATCATTACCCAGATGTTTGAATACTGTCTCTTGGTCTGTAGGCAATCAATGGTATGTGGGTGTATGCGTGGTAACTTAATAGTGTTATTGTATACGATAGCAATATATTTATATTATTAATTGATTATTTTAATTTGATATATATATATATATATATATATATAAATGATTTATATTAATTAGTTATATTAATTAGTTATGTTCGCATATTTTTAAAATAAATTTAAATATTATTGATCTATGAATATATCAGATTAAAAAAAAAAATAATATTTGATAAAGACATTTTATCATTTCCTTTTTGAAATAATATTATTAATAGTGAATAAGTAAATGATTACATTCTAGAAGATAGGATAACATAAATGTATTACAAGGGTGATATATAAGTATGGATATGTTAGGTGTTACCATCAAATTTCTCATGTTTACTGTCCATGGACCAGAAGCAGTGGTCGAAGGCAAATGTTTTAGGTGATTTCTTATAGTGATTGAATGAGGTCTGGTCATGATTTCTGTATGTACGGTGGTGGCCAGTGTTAATTGTGTAGTTGTGGGTAGTTGTGGGTAGAGCTGGGTGGTTCACACGAGTTCATTACGGTGGCCATTCATAATAGTCATTAATATTACATAATAGTTTCATAATTATTTCACACTTCTTTACATATGATAACGGTGATAACGGTGATAATGATGATGGTGATGATGATGATGATGATGATGATGCTGATGATTATTATTGATGATGATAGTGATGATGATGATGATAATGATAATGATGATGATAATAATGAAGATAATGATGTGTATTTCATAACCATAATAAATAAATTATATATAAATAAATATATATGTATGTTAATTATTAATTATATAATAATTAAATATCTAATAACATATATAGTAGATGATTAATGACATATCAAGTGTAAACAATGCTTGTACCAGGGGCATTGTAAGTATGATAGATATATAATAATCATTTATTTTTAATATACTTCCACCTGATAATGTTATTAATATTAGGCATCTGGATATGCCAAATATCAAATATCACCAGATATTAAATAATTCTGTTATTACAAATAGAGAGAAATACACATGTATATATATATGTATATATGAGTCACTGATAAATTAATATTTATTTATGTTTATATCCATTAAGCCATTAATTAAGTGACTTATATATATTTCATTTACACTATTTATACACTATATATATATATACATTAAATCAGGTTTACTGTTAATATTTGACTTAAATTATTATCTGATGATTCATTATTTGATAGGTAATTATATATAAAATGTAACTCAATCATACTCAATAGGATTATGTCAATAACTCAAATAACCACATATCTCATTTATTGAATATATGTTATAGATAACACATTTTTAGGAACATATAAAGTGTACAATATTATACAATTGTACACTATTATATTCTTACTGGTGTATATTATAATCAAAACACATTGTTGCAATGTAATGCTGAAGAATATACTGAGCTATAACAGTGTCTAATTATAATCTAGTTATTTATATATAATAGTATATTTATATATATATTGAATGAATTATTTGATAGTATTGTAAATTATACTTAGCATAGACTAATAGTAGATATGTACCTACATTTGCACCTCTATAATATTAATCTCTAGAGAGAATACAATTTAAATTAAAAAAACAAATTTAAATATCTTAAATAAAGATTATCATAATGAAATAATGTGAATTATATAACAAATGGTATTGATTTATCTTTGTCACATGACTCATCTAACATGAGTCATTGGAATATCTCTCTCTCTCTCTGTCGTGGGGCTTGTGAAGGTGTATGGGAGAGGCACAAGTGAAGTTAGGTTTAGTGTAAAGTATAATTAACTGTATTAACACTTATTATCTAAGCATAAATGCAAACAAAATTAAAAGAAATTGCTTTACTTAAGATATATTCGTGAATTTGGTATTATTCGAATTAATGATAACAGATTGTTTGGAAAATTGAGTATAAGAAATCTACTAACCTAATTAACATGTCACTGAAATATTTATTGCTGAGATTCAATTATAAGTTTTAAAAGCACAGAGAAAGAGAGAAAGATAGAGAGAGATAATGAGGGAGAGAGAGATCAGAATCACATAAGAAACTACTGATATTGGTGTATTGTATATTTCTATAAAGGTTATTAGATAATTATTCAAATATTTCCAATAAATTCTGATATAATTGTATTTTCAGAATCATATTGCTTGAAAAAAATATAATATATATATATATATATATTTATATGTTTATCTTTCTTTTAAGATTATTCTTTGTTTATTCTAATAATAGTTATTTTAATGATGAAATGCTACAGTTACATGTATCACAGGATGTATTGCAGATGAATTAAGATTACAACATACTTATAAGAAACATCAAGCACACTATCATGGATCACAATCAGTAAAGCTCTATAAAAACTGTGTTATCTATAATGTTATCATTGATTGTTATTCAGTTTAATTAGAATATGCATGTATTTATATTATATATATATATATATATATATATATATATATATATATATATATATATATATATATATATAGCTTTCACTGATCCTCCATAGACATATATATATACATAGTATGTCTTATGTCTATAAACTGATTTCATTCATTCATTCATATATATATAATATATATAATATATTATATTATTATATTAATATATTATATATATACTATATTATATAGTAAATCATTAAGCTTATTATATACTTATTTTTGATTATATATTTAACTTAGTATTAATTAATAATTTTTTAAATTTAGTTAACACATAATTTATAGAATATTTATTTAAAATATGCAAGAGATATTTGCATAATTTAAATAATGTTTCAACAACAATTAAAAATTAATCCTCAATAGAAATGGATATATGCACTGGAAGAGAGCTGTATATGCAGGATAATATTAGTAAATGTTTTATACTTATTATTGAAATGTTAAGGTTGAGTTTTGATTGAAGTCGAATGTCAATCAAAAATTTTAATTTATGAATTAATTAATCTAAATATGTAAATAATTTGAAAATTAAAATACAATTTTTAAATAATTATTAAAATATTATAATTATATGCGTATATTAATAAATTTACATTTAAATGTATCAATATATAAATCAATGCAGACAATGTCTGCCAGACATTTACAATATTATTAATATGTATATACAGTAATATAAAAGGAAAGATAATATGTGTATATTACCAATTGATACTATATTACACAGTGTAATAAATACGGTGATTTAATGAGATGATTATATTCTAGGCACACATGGAACATATTATAACATGGGTGAGGTTGTTGTAGCATCCTTATCTAGAGATAGTATTGTAGTCTGATAACATATTAATGTAGAGGGATGTATTGGAACATGGTCACGAACGCACACACACGCAATTATTAGTGCGTGCGTTCGTTCGTTTAACTTACGTAATAGTAGGTGGAGTTAATTATCCACCGTACCGATAGGAGTCGATAGTAGTAGTCGGAGGAGGAGGAAGACCTATCAATAATGGAATAGATTGATTTTCTCTTCTTGGACGCTAAATACCGTCTGAGCTTATTATCATAAGATGGATACAATATTATCACGGTGTACTCTACACAGCTTATCATACACACTAACACATACACGTGAGCGCGTGTGTACGCATGCGCTTGTGCTATACACAGCATATACAAAGATTTTCCGAAGGATGCTTCGCAAAATCTTTGGTATATATATATATACTATAGTAACAGTATTCTGGTTAGATTATATGCGATAATGTTACTGTCATCGATGTAACGCAAGTTTGTGAACTTTCTTTATATCGATGGTTAATGTATGGTTAATGTATGGTTAATGTATGTGGCCGACTTAAATATGATAGATGCGACTATACAAAGATGCACTCGTATCCCACAAATGTGGGTGTGTGTGTGTGTGGGTGTGTGTGTGTCTTTGTATTCGTTACTTGTGTGTTCGAGTATGCGTTTGTAAGCGTATTGTCACGTTGTGAAGAGTGTACATTAGGCGTGGTACTGATGACAGTGTATATTAACGCAGTAGCAGTAGAAGAATAATAACTGTTGTACCGTCAAATCTATTTATAGAATTGTATTATTAATGACGTCAGAACATAATGTATCAATAATGATATTGGAATGTAGACTAGCTGTTGAAGTACGGTGATTAGGAGATTTACGAACACATTAACCTGCAGACTACATGCAGATATATGTAACTATATGCAAGTGGTGTTATCATATGTGTGTATGTGCCCATGTATTGTATTTAATGTAAATAATGATGTAAATCATTTATATAAAGAAAGTAAATACACATATATATATTAAAACATACGCGCGTTCAAAAAGATACAATTATAATATAATTATAACATCTTATAACATATAATTGATATTATATATCATAAAATAGATAACATAAGTTTACTTATTAGTAGTAATGAGTTATTAGTACTATCGTTTATAACACCCTTCACAACTCGTCATAATATTCCTGACTAATATAGTTCATAAATTTGTTAGTATATAATAATAATAATAATACAAATAATAATAATATGTACTAAGCCGATGAGACGCAGAACCAAGAGTGTATCAATCTCACCGAGCGTATTTCCTTCATAGGAAAATAACAAGGAAACAAAACTAACAGACGATAACAAATATAAAATAATCAAACGAATAATATAATATATATTGTACATATTTAATTACAAAAATATAAATATTCACATGGCTATGCATACAATCAACCGAGCGTGAAGCCTAAAACAATTTATGTATGCAGATATATCGATTATATTACGTAATGACCAAAATGAAATTCAATTCAAATGTATATTATAATATATTATATATATTATTCGATATATCTGCAGAATTTACGTTATAACACACACACACAAATATATGTATATATATATATATATATATATACATATTCGTTAGATATACATATTCGTTAGATATATATATATATATATATATATATATATATATACATATATATATATATACTATACATTTATGTTGTTGTGTCTTATTCCTATTACGTATATGATGATAATTATTCTCGCGTGTACATATATGTATACCTATATATATAGGCTAAGATAACCTGGTTCCAGTAAACCTATACTTATTCACTATCTATAGATATCGAAGGTGGATTACATACGCGTATTGTCTATTGTTATAACGTGCAGGACAGCGTGGTTATAGTGGTGATGTTGTAACGTGTGACTACCATTACGCAACACTACGACACCACGTGACAACAACACACTGCAGTGATCACGTGGTGCACAAGCAGCAATAGTTACGTAATAGCGGATACAAACAGCCTGGTGACTCATACAGTTGACAGTCATTGTTACCATGCATGGGGCACTTCACCTACGAGGTATTGCAACTGTGACAATATTAACCACATATATTGTATTGTTTAAATTCTTATATTTCAATCATTAACGAAATTATATATATATATATATATATATATATATATATATATATAATTATAACATATATTATTACACTTATGTAATAATGTTGTAATAAAAAATACATTGATGTTTATAAATATGTTGCATACATTTTCATATAGTTTGTTATACATTTTATAATATCATGTATATAATAACACACTATAACCACAGATTTTGCCAAGCAACCATTAGAAAATGTGTTGCTATAACTAATAAAACACTAGATAATCTAATAGATCATATATTATAGGTATACCACTAAATAAGTACAACACTAAATGTAGCCGAACATATCGCATGTGTCCTTCTGTTAGTTGCAATGTAGCATTCTAACATAGTGTTGTATCGCTACTACCCGCTACTACCCATCGTATTGCTATACATATTTATCATCCTTAGAAAAAGCCGTGTTACTACTATATGACTATATATAGCACACATAGATGCTATATTATATATGATATATATATATATATATATATATATATATATATATATATTCTATATACTGTATATAGTATAATATTACTATTACATAGTAGTCTATAGACAAGCAACATATCGTATTAATGTATACAGTATCTTATCCGAAACAATCTATAATATGATGTGACTATTGCATTTCGGGAGATATCGAATTCTAGATATAATCTACGACGAGTTAATAAGGCAGGCAGGCAGGCAGGCAGGCAGGCAGGCAGGCAGGCAGGCAGGCTGCTATCGAGGCAGTAGCTGACACCGGTATTACTTAGTGAAGGAAGACGGGGAGGAGGGAGGCAGGCAGGGAGACAGGTTGATGGATGACCGTCAGTGATGGGGTGGTGTGGGCAGCGATAGGCAGTCACTCGCGGGATTAAGGATTACAATAGAGAGTGAGAAGCAATGATTGCATTGTGGTCATTATTATCTCTATAGAGACATCTATATAGTTAATGCTAATAGAAATATGTATTTATGGTAGATTTATATTTGTGTGTATATATATATATATATATTAGATATAAATGATCCCCTTAAGAATATCATTAGATATACACACACATTACGAAGGGACAATAACATAAGTAACTCTCGTGTGTTTGACTGTGAATTGATCAAGTTGTTAATAAGGCCCACAAGAACTGCCTGCAACACATTGGCTGTACAGTGTACGAGCTACACCCATACACGTATGGTAGCCCTACATATGTTAGAGCCACTATAGTAGCAAGACATCTACACCATGTGCCTATAGTGTGCCTGTCTCACTCTCTACACTGCAGTGTACCGATATCAAATACAACATACACTGACGACATGCTAGTGTGGTGGTGGTGGTGGTGGTGGTGGTGGTGGTGGTGGTGGTGGTGGTGGTGGTGATGGTGGTGGTGGTGGTGGTGGTGGTGGTGGTGGTGGTGGTGGTGGTGGTGGTGGTGGTGGTGGTGGTGGTGGTGGTGGTGGTGGTGGTGGTGGTGGTGGTGGTGGTGGTGGTGGTGGTGGTGGTGGTGGTGGTGGTGGTGGTGGTGGTGGTGGTGGTGGTGGTGGTGGTGGTGGTGGTGGTGGTGGTGGTGGTGGTGGTGGTGGTGGTGGTGGTGGTGGTGGTGGTGGTGGTGGTGGTGGTGGTGGTGGTGGTGGTGGTGGTGGTGGTGGTGGTGGTGGTGGTGGTGGTGGTGGTGGTGGTGGTGGTGGTGGTGGTGGTGGTGGTGGTGGTGGTGGTGGTGGTGGTGGTGGTGGTGGTGGTGGTGGTGGTGGTGGTGGTGGTGGTGGTGGTGATGTGGTGTATAGATTAACTGGGCGCTAGTTAATATATGTGTAGGTGACACGTGATATGCGCGTATACGCGTGCTCTCTATACACTATACACACTTATATATATATATATATATATATGTATATTGTAATATAAGTTCTATTTGGGAGGTTTACCGGTTTTATAGAGAATAAAATGGGTAATAGAACTAATCCGTATATGTAATATATAACATTATTGTGGAAACTTAGGAAATATTTGTATATTGTTATTATTAATTTTGAACACAAAGTATCGATGAATAATCATGTTACTAAAACACTTCAGTTTATATATAGATATTAGTCATTAAAATATGTTCTATATATATATAGTATTAACACACATACGTACACATCTCAGTACGAACTGGGATAACCCCCCCCCCCACCACCACTAGCACCAGCACTATGTGTGTAGTATTACTGGCCAGTGTAATTACGGTATCGACATATAGGTGTTTAATTGACATCCGTATTAGTTGTGGCGTACAGGTTGTATAATTACTTCCATACATACATACATACATATATATATATATATATATACATGCTGATTAATTATTGACGTACGCACTAACAGCTATATATGGGGAGATTCTGCTATTTCTAATTACGCAGGCTATTTCACGTCATGATTTTACGATGCAATGTTAATCATACGTAGAAGAGGGAGGTGTCATGTATCCATATGTTAATCATGCACATATATAATAGTAGTGTTTGATTATATCCATATTATGTATTGCTTACTATATATATCTAATAATTACGGTATACCTATTATATATATAATTAAATATTTCGCGAAGCATACTTCAGAACAATCTTTGGTAAACAAATCAGGCCGGAAAATACTCCACAACTTTAGAATTTAATCGAGGGGTATTTTAGGTTTTAAAATATAGTATATTAATTGGCACTATATCTATAGATAACTGAAATCAATCAATGAATCATAGGTTACAAATAGATATAATATTAGCAGAAAATAACTATAGTTATAATATAATGTAACACTAATATTGTTTTAAAGTATTAAAGCTATATACACTTAAATATAATGGAGATTACTTGCTCATATAATACATTAATACTGTTACAACATGAACTTATTTTACTGACACACAATTACTCTATATTATACATTTCATAATGTAGGTGTATTATCTATATATATATATATATATATATATATATATATATGTTATATCTATAGTATATAATATTAACTTTATACTGTATTTCTTATGACATAATGTGCGTATTATTATGCCCTTAAGAAGCGTATACGATGATACATGATATATCGTGAATAAAAGTTATTAATATACTAATTTAATTATATTATAAAAATAGAATATATTGATATTATAATGATATTCGTATAATACCAATATAACGTGATATCAGATTTACATTACTTATCATTCTACCGCTATCATGTGTATATTCGTTTGTATCCGGGTTTATAAGCAGAATCAGTTTACAGATCATGATATTATTAATATATAATATATAATTAAACACTTTATTTTCCAAACAAATATACTTTTACATGAAGTTATTGGATTTATTATTATGCTTAATTATATATTTATATTTATATATATATTATAAGTTTTCTTACAGATATACTATACTCTATGTACGACGCATTTGCATATTCCTACATTTCGCTTACTGAAGGAATAGATACGCGAAGTTAATTGTGTTACCGAGGTCATACGTTATCATACACACACGTCTATACCGCACATCGCATGCAGTAAGCCTATGTACAATGTGCCGTGCAATATACATGTACTACACATCAGATAGATGCTAAACAGACAGCATATCGTAAGCTATGTGTACAAGAGGCTCTTACGCAATACCATCGTTACGTAACAAACACGCAATGTACACACTGCAGTACGACACATGACAAGGAATATATTACGTAATATAATACGTATACGTGTATAACTTGACTGACAGGTGTCAACTTAGGCTGCGTTTTTTGTAACGTACCTCAGTACCACCTGTATGCTATACATGTAAACTCAAGTGGGACTGTGGTACTAACTGTTCGACTTGCCATACCACAGTCCCACCTACATGTATAAGCATACAGGTGGTACTGTCCTTATAGTTCCTCCGGTACTTCGGTGCGTTTTATGTAACGTACCAACGTACCACAGTATACTGTGTTATATCACAGTCCCACTTGAGATTACATGTATAAGCATATAGGTGGGACTGCGTTACTGTGGTACGTTACGAAAAATGGTTGCTAACTTGACTGCGGTACGTTACAAAAAACGCACCCTTAAACGTAATAATAATAACACACACACACACACATATATATATATATATATACTCACACACAAACACACACACTGTTGCAGTTACATTATATATGAGTATCTTGAATGGTGTAATCAGCCAGAATTTTACCATTTGGAATATGTTCATGTTTATTAATTTTCATGTTTAGAAATAATGAAATGTATATATATATAAATACATAACTAATATGTATTAAATACACGTATACGTGTATACATTTATATATATATGTACACATATCAATATCGTAATGATAACACATATGACAAGAGACATACACGCGCGCGTGTGATGGTGGTTATAGGAAGATGTCATCACGAGAATCTCTGTATCGTCTTGCGGATAGTGTTGCAAGCATGCAAACAATGCTATATAAATATAAACAATAGTCAATGTAGACTGTAGTGTGTTACCTGAAGTAGTATCGCTGTTACTGTTATAGTGATGTGTTGATGTTCTGATGTTATCAGACACATGTTGCATACTCGCTGTGTGTGTGTGTGTGTGTGTGTGTGTGTGTGTGTGTGTGTGTGTGTGTGTGTGTGTGTGTGTGTGTGTGTGTGTGTGTGATACAAAGGTGATAGATGATGTGGTGTGTGTGCTACCAATAATGGCCCACTATACTTGCCCCTATAGGTGTAGACCAATACGTATAGGTACCCCCATACACCCCTCGAACGTAATAGTTGCATAGTGTACTTCCATTGTTATATTGTGTTTACATAAAAGAGTATTACAAATTGTAATTTACAATGTGATTCATGGATTCATATGATATCCTAAATCTACAGAAAGTATATATATATATATATATATAATATAGGTTAAATACATCTTAATATAAACTACACTTATAAGATTATATACATAAATGTTATATTTATTATTTAAATTATACTATAACATATTATAATATAATGAATACTTGTAGCGATCTATAACATTATCAACGATATCAGTTAATATGATTGTTATATGATCATTGTTTTCATTGTTCTCAATTGTATAATTCAAACACCCATGATGGCAGGATTAGTTTGGTTTTGAGACCAAGAAGTTTGAAACAATGGTTTCACTTTTAACAGTTTGAAACAACCTTATAGGGTGATACAAACACAACCCCTTTTGAGGTATGCAACAGGGTGGTGCTATAGTTAATACCCTTATGGGGGTGCTGCGGAGTTTTAACTGTCGACACACTCCTAGGTGAGCTTCACAACAATTGACCCTCCCCCCCGCCCAGTGATAGCCCAGGACAAGTATAATAGACTGTGTGTGTGTGTGTGTGTGTGTGTGTGTGTGTGTGTGTGTGTGTGTGTGTGTGTGTGTGTGTGTGTGTGTAACATACACCTATAGCTACAGCAGTGGTCAAGCTCATGGTCATTGTGGCCACATACGGTGGTCAACGCTGATATCCGTTCACCTTAACACATTGCCTATACTGAATAACTAATGGTATTATGGGGGGAGGAGAGAGGAGAGGGGAGGAAGGGTAGATATCATATTTCGTAATAACTTACGGTTCTCAGTATGTTATAACTTATAATATCCGGTATACCCTATAGAGTTATATAGGGTATACCCTATAGAGTTATATAGGGTATACCCTATAGAGTTATATACGGTATACCCTATAGCGACAACAGTATACCCTATAGTAACTACAATTAACACTTAAACCTAGCTGTATAAGTTAACACACAATCATATATTATTGATATATGATGATATATTATTGAATTGACACTCCGAGTCATTTGACTAAAATACATTAATCAAAAATATGACTACTATTACTATTATTACTAATATTACTATTATTAATATTATATAGTATAGAGTCTATGAAATTAAAACTATATTTTACTAATTACGGAATTGCATTTGATTACTAAGAGTTGTATTGTATTATTCATTTGACTAAGTATATTAGTCAAATGACAAATACTTCTAAGTAGTTTTGTGGTGTTTACTAATCAATGCTAGTCACGTGACTTGTGGTCAGTGACCTCTACTAGATTATCCAAGGGCATAGAGCAACAGGGCTAGGTGTCACGTGATGTCCCTCATCGCCTACTACAGCATTAATAACGCCTACCCATTAATATTATAGTCACATGTAACGAGGCCTACTCTGTAGGCAGGGAGCGCAGATTGTCTATAGTAGTAGTAGTAGTAGTAGTAGTAGTAGTAGTAGTAGTAGTAGTAGTAGTAGTAGTAGTAGTAGTAGTATTAGTAACCGCATAGTCCAGTGGATATGGATGTCCTCAGAGAAACGGAGCCAGTGAGATAGTGAATGGTAGTAAGTGGTCAATATAGCGGGAAATACACGTAGGTAAGTATAAGGTGTTATACAATAGTATACTACTAACAAATGTGTACAGCTATATACAGTGTCTTCATACGGTATTGATGGACGCTATTCCGTAGCTGTCACAGTTACTCTTTACGCATGCGCACATCTTAGATGACCTCTAATAGAGGTGACGGTTACGTAACGCTATACAGCTGGTGTAGAGGTGACTATGTACGTATTACTATGTATGGAGTGCGCGTATATTATAGGATAATGATAACATTGTAATGACATTGTAATGACATTGTAATGATAGTGTAATACCATAGAAATATGTAATTAGAATATACTAAGGTTATATAGCTAAGGTCATGTCTATAATATAGATAACATTAACTTATAAGTTAACACTATAGGCTGCGTTTTCTGTAGAAAACCATAGTACCGATATCCCATAGTACCATGTTAGCAAGCGTTTTTTGTAACGTACCAACCTCCCATTTACTCACTTGAATAATGGTAGATATTATTCGAAATGTTTCTGAGTTATGTGTTTAATCCTCATAATCTTTGTATGTTTGTTATTAATTTTATATTTAAATTTAATATTTAATAATTGAATAATTACCATATCAAAGATATCTTATTATCTTCGATAAATATGACGTTTTGCATATAATTGCGGGCGTTTCGTATGGTACGTTAGTACTGTGGGAAGTTGATACCAAGGACATGTCCTTATTGTTATTATGGGATGGTATACCTCCCTGAGGGTACGTGATACATGTCGTACCAATGCAACATTTAAAATGTAACAACATACCATTATAATGTATAGGTAATGAATACAGATGGTACATTGTGATACATTGGGACATTGGTACATTGGTATATATACGAAAACGCACCCATATTGTAAGTATACGTATGTGTATGCGCATGTGTGGGTGTATGTGCATGTGTATGTGTGCATGTGTGAGGGATTTATATGTACACTGAAGGAAAATATCAGCGGAAATGATTTATATGATGGGCATGATAAAAAAGCCTTCTGGAGAGCTTAATATTATGTTAATATACGAATATTGTTATATTATCGTCTATAATTGTGTATAAACACACACACCCATATATATATATATATATATATATATATATATATATATATATATATATATATATACGTTACATAATATATCTTCCTATATGTATATTATGTATATAAGTAAATTTCTCACTTCCTCAACCAACACACACAAATACGTACGCGTACATATATACATCGATGACGTTATAGCATCATGCACTAGTCGTACGGTGATTCATCCAGAGAGAGAGAGAGAGAGAGAGAGAGGAATAGAGAGATCAATGCGTCATCGATAGATGGGAGTGACTCATCCAGAGGTGCACGTAAAAAATGCATGGTTACATCGACAGCGTAGCAACCATGTGCCGTGTGTGGGTGTATTAGGTACGCGTGTATTATTAGTTGTTATGTCATAGCGTTATTACGTCACCACTGTACTGTGTTACATCATCGGTTATGTAAGTGTTACGTGGTAGAGAAAGCGGTCAGCTGGCCCCAGTAGTTATCCGATATAGTGTATACCGTATAGTAGTATGATATATTATATTAATGAGTCTCATGAGCTTACTTATCTAAAACATCCGCCATTGTCATAATAAACCATTGTGTTATTATATTTAAATATAGATTTATATATATGAGTGTGTTTTAAGATTATATTTTTAGGTCAGTGTATAATTCGTATGTGTACACCATATATATATAAATAGGTTATTTATAAATACATTCAACATATTGATTGAATATAATATTCATAATATGCTCAAACTAAGCATAATAAACATAGACTAGAATGAATATAGAACTCTTGTGCCGCAGTACATATAATATTGCAACATATAATTGATTAGATATAGTGTATATCTTATACATAATATACATTTGTAATACACTTTATGTAATATACAAAGTATAAAGATATGAATATATAAGTCTGCAATATAGACACCATCATTCTATAGATATAATAATATGTGATACATGCATATTTATTATTATTAACAAAGCAATTATAGAAATAAACCTTATCTATATAATTATATATTTAATATATAAGTACAAAATAATATTTATATTCATTAGAATATAGTGTAGAGTATATATATCACATTATAAGTGTGTATTATACGTTATAACGTATGTAAATCTATATACTTGTATATAGATTTATATACATTAATAAATGAATATTTTATGATTTTAATAAGAAAATAGAAACACATATCCGCAGATTAACATTTCCCTACTGTTATTATTATATGTCAGAATTGAGTACATGACATGTAAGATAATAATACGGTTTACTTCATACATAATATTATATGATGAATAATATAAACTCCGCATTATTATATGATGCATATGAATATGCGGTGTTGATTATGATGATTGTAATGATAACAATATTTGTGAACATAAACAATGTTTAAACAACACACACATATATATATATATATATATATATATATATATATATATATATATTATATATACATTATTACAAGAGAGATAAAGTAAGGGACTATACATAACTCTATCTCTAAATATATAGTCAATATATGATACTTTATAATCATTATTACATTATATATAATATTATAATGTATTACAATGTATAAACGTGCAGATAATGTAATACATACTGTATACAGTAATGTATACATACTAATAGTGTTAATAACATACCATCAATAATTAAAGGACTATTATGCTTATTACATACACATATAACTTCCTATAACCGAGGTTATTGGAGGTCTTGATAATAAATAGTTGATTGCAGGAATATCGAGTGTGACACTAACACTGGATTCATATGCAATTCCACAATATAGTTATACTATATAGTACGGAGGTATACCTCATTCAAACACACCTACAAGTGTTAAAACCTTTCTTACTTGTGTATGTATACCCATAGTATGTATGCATGTGTGTTGTGGTAGTGGTGTATACGCGGTGACGTTATGATTATAATGGAGTAACACCTTTGTAAACTTGTATTCAGTTATTAAATGATAATATATAAAATTGTAAAAAAAAAAAATAAACAGAAAATTATTTATAAAAGATTATACCAATTATACAATTCGTAAAAAAATGATAATATCTGCATACAATACACACATACATATTAATACTGTTGCATGTATATAGCATTAATATAGCTTATATAAAACTATAAACACACTTGTCCTATAGTACAACAACATATATGTATACTATACAGATACTAAGGAAACATTACAATTATTTAATTTAGAATTGATTTCTGGTTTCGTTGTAATCACACGTTGTGATCAAGTAAATCGATGTATTGGAAAAGGAGTGGTAGTGGGGGATGGTGGGAGGGGGAGTTTAAACGCGATTCAGTGATTATGTATTATCGATTCTGCGGTATTCATCAGACGGTGGATATAACCACAACAGCACATACATTGCAGTGTGTCATACAGGCAGTAAACACACGTAGTAGTGTACGGGGGTTATCATATCACATATACTATATTGATATGTACACTGTACATAGAATGTACACGTGTACAAAATATATATATATATATATATATATTGTACATATGTACATTCTAGACTATATATAGCATATCTATAGAATATATGAGATTAAATAAAAGTATCATGTTGTGGTATTTAACAGATTTTATAACAACATCCTATACGTTGATATTATTATATAGTATTACATTTAATAATATATATAAATATGCAAAATAAATAACGTATATATATATATATATATGTAATGCAAATAACATGGTGCACCACGATGGTGTTCATGTAAACCATTGTTAACATCACCTATACGACGTACACTGAATAATGTACATTGTACAATGTATATATTTGCATATGCATGTTATATAATGTTTATTGTAGTACATTATAGTTTCTATCCATGGTTATTTGTAACTAGTCATTTACTAGCTATTGCTATAGCTAGTAAATCACTAGTTACAAACAAGCACGCGTGTAACAAGGTTTTAACGTAGTATCAATAATTCCAATCCACAAATTAATATGGTAGCAATATGATCACTATTCTTAAATTGAATATTCCATTATTTCTATTAATGTTTTGCAGATAACGTCTACACATTTCTGAATACCATTTCATTATGGTTTTCTAGTAATAAGACTAAATACATTTATTTTAAATTTTGAAAGTATTTTTTATTGAAAATTAACAACTTCATGACAAAAAATATCAATTATATATATATATATATATTTATACATTCAAAATATATTGAAATATTTATTTTTCGGGATTGTTGTTTCCCGGACAGTAAAAGTTCTCCAAACAGCACGGTTCATCATAGCTACTCTCATCTCGCTCGCCGGTATACCAGTTTCGCGCTCGAGATTCCTGATGTAGCTATCTGGTGGCCTTCCCCGTCTTCTAGTTCCATGAGTAGGTTCCCAAAGAACTAGGTCCGAAACAACTTCATCATCTCTACGTAGGCAATGTCAAGCAAACTTTAAGAATCGACGTCTTATCTTTGTAGATATTTTTTCTATAGCCCCATACAGTACTTCGTTAGTAACTTTCTGAGACCAATGTACGTTTCATTCGTAGAATTCGAGTGTATGTGCCATCAAGTTGTTTGAGTAGTGTTTTTTTGAGAGTCCAAGTCTCACATCCGTTCAATAGAACCGATTCAACTGTGGTGTGCATGAGCCTGATTTTTAGTTTCCTACTAAGAGTTGACTTCCAGGTATTCCTCATTTGATGACATGTTTTCCAAGCAAGCGCTTTTCTGATTTTTAAATCTTTTGCACTGCTGTCTATCCATGCCCCTAGGTACTTGAAGTCTTCAACCCTTTTCAGATTTTACCCATCTATAGCTTTGATTTCAAACTGTTGAATGGTATTGTAGCTCATCTATTTTGTTTCCCTGTATTCATGCTTAGTCCTGAGTGAGCATCTCTTGGGCTTCTTCGATACCTTCACTTAATAATGCAATATCATCTGCGAAGTCCATATCTGTAATAGTGATAGGTGGTACTCTTCTACTTTTTATTTTCCTTAGTTCGAAACCTATCTTATATTCCCTTCCAAGTCAAGCTGTTCTCATAACATAATCGATAACTATGACAAAAAGGTATGAAGCTAACGTATCTCCTTGTAAAACACCAGCTAGAATGTTGAAATATATATATATATATATATATATATATATATATATATACATAAATATGTAATAATATACAGATTAATATTGAATACATGTGTATACTAGGTGTAGATAACAGTATACTCTCGGGCACACGTATATATGTGCGCGTATATTACACTATACGTTATGCACATGCATACATTAACGTACAATGTACGTCGTACATGCTCCAGACACACGCATACATGCTCCAGACATACAAACAAACACACACCTATAAATCGATGCCACAATGTAAATATAGAAGTACACAATCAAGAGTTAAGCGAGTAAGTAAATAATACACGTATATTATCATACAGCTGTAGGAGAATACACGAACGAACGCATGCATACATATATGTATAAATACACACACATACATGCGTGATTACACACATACACGTAGACAAACTCACGAACGCACACATGAACACACACACACATATATATAATGCATAGAATAGCGAACGTAATTGCATTAGATGAATTCTGCAGAATATACCCATAGTAATTATAAATGAAAACTATGATTTCTGTATATATATATATTGCACGTGTTGGAGATAGCGCTAAAGATATATCTTAGCGCTATCTTTACTGCGATGTTCACCGTGAACTGTTATCTTGGACACAGATTTGTCCTAGTGTAATGATACTTATTAGGTACATTTGTATATCTATGTATATTCATGTATATCGTATACAAACTATTATACATATACCCATATATATATATATATATACACAATGTACGACATACACATGTACAATGTACAGTGTACACTGTACAGTGTACATTGTACAATGCACATTGTACAATGTATAATGTACAGTATACGTGTTCATATGTGTGTATGTGTATGTGTGTGTGATGCGGTCAGTGATGATGATTATGCTAATCAGGTGACGGTTAATGAATCAGTAATTAATGAATCACCAGGCACCACCAGTGACCGACAGCCGCACATATCACTGACCACACGGGTCAGACAACCATCACGATCACGGTGATGGTGATGATGATGATGATGATGATGATGATGAGTTAAGAAAGGAATACTATATCGCAAGCATCATGGTCACCACATACAGTAGTAGAGCTGTGACGTCACATCATTATAGGTAACACACACACACATATCAACGTAGACACATGTATATGAGTGTGTGTATGCAACATGCGCGTATTACCTATAGTATAGCCAACGTACAAACGTATATGCGCACACACATACATATACAGCTAATACAACACGTTGGTTAGTAAGCAGTAGTGATGTAAATGATGCCGAGCTTTTGATGCCAAGCCGAGACTTTTGGTTTTTAATGCCGAGCCGATACTTTCATTTTCGGAAAAAAAAATGAGCCCGAGCCGAGCCGAGACTCTAGCCAAACCTGAGCCGAGACTCTAGCCAAACCTGAGCCGAATCGAGACTAGACAAACGAGCCCGAGACGAGTTGATACTTTTAAAAAATATTACCGAGTCGAAATGATGCTTTTTTGAAATTACATTTTAATACTAATTTTTATATATTTCAATTTAAAAAAAAAATCTGCGCCAACTTCGCGATTCAGTGAATAATAATGTGAATTTCATCTAGTGGTGTAAATAATACCGAGATTTTTGATGCCGAGCCGAGACTTTTGGTTATTGATGCCGAGCTGAGACTTTCATTTTCGAAAAAAAAGCGAGCCCGAGCCAAGCCGAGACTCTAACAAAACGAGCCCGAGTCTAGTTAAGACTTTAGGTATGAGACTGAGACTGCATCATGCTTTAGATTGTAGCATCATTTACATCACTTGCTTACTAAGCAGTGAAGATATCTATACATTGTGAATAGCTGTTCATATGAATTGTTGCATGCGTCATATACAAGAACAATAACAACATTACAAAAAGCTAGTATTTATCACGCCTCTAACAGCTGATTTCACACACAATATGTAGAGCTATTCTTACTGATAACGTTATATATGAACTGAAGTCAATATGGTTTCTAATCTATACCAGTATATCTGTATTGCTATACTGTGCATACACTGTACGATATAATAAGATGTAATCTATAGATTCTATACAATATTTTGTAAACGTATTTTTCATTATGATTCTTATTATATATATATATATATAGTAGATTATCAAATAAGGCAAAATAAAATATAATACTAATGTAATTCGTATTAAGCTTTATTGGTTTCATTATACTTTATGTGTATAGTTTTCAGAAGATATATCTTCTATAGATCCTATAAGTGACTATATCTGACTATAGTCATATATCGCGTAATTCATTCAGTATATATGTGTGTATAAATAGACATACTTATCTTTTAATAATTTAAGAAAATAATAATCTTTACATTTGTTTCCATATTATTATACTATGTATATCATAATTTTTTAATAAATTGGTAAAATTTGGGAAAATGATATTTATAAATATTTTTAAATAATAATCTTTGGTAAACAAACTAAAATATGGTTCAATGTTGGAAATGTGTAGGTACACATATAATAACATGAGTCAATTAGTGTACATATTTAATAGTTGAATGATTAGCATTTCAATGTATATTCTGTATAAAGGTATTGAAGTAATACACACAGTATTACATCACGTTTGATAAAGAAGCATACGAAATGCATGACTCATAGAGCACTATATAGATGGCTAGAACACACGCACACACACTCACTGTTCCACACGTATACGCGGATCTATAGTTAGAAGCGGTGCATCGCGTGTTAGGGGTCAGCTTTTTAAATAATTAACAATACATTTCTAGAGACAATGTATTGATTGTGCATGTGTTTTTTATATCAGCAGCAGCGGTAGCAGTAGCGGTAGCGGTAGCAGTAACAGTAGCAGTAGCGGTAGGAAATTCTCTGCCGATTACTTTCACTAGAGCGCAGGCGACCGACGTGTATCTCTATCTCTCCTATTGCACATACATACGTGTGTGCGTGCGTATACGCATTTATGTATGAGTGTGTCTAAATTCATGTTTTTATGCGAGCATATATATATATATATATATATATATATTCACACATATACATACACACCCACACACATACCCATACACACACAAATACACACATATATACACACTAACACACATATATACACACTAACACACATATACACAAACACACGCGTGCAGTTTAATGTGTTTACATATTTATAGTGTATTTCTGTTAATGTGTTTTCGCTATCAGCTTCCCCCCATCTTAATGTGCTCATGTGCGTTTAGAGGTTATGTCCTTGATAATAGATACGTCGTACACTATTACACTTAAATGTGAAGCTCTCCAAATGTCGAGTAATATAGGTTCTTAGTTTACATGGCATATATATATATAATATATACTGTGTGTACAATGTACATATATGATATACAGTGATATACAATGATATACAGTGTACATAGATTATATAGAAGTGTATATAGAAATATATAAAATATCTAATTATATTACCTAAATTAACAAATTAAATTTTTTTTTAATTCTAGCCTCGCTTGATAAATTCTGGAGACATTGAAATCTATTACATAAATATATAATATTTAAAAGTCTATGTATATATTGAGTGAGGTGTAATAATTATTATATTGCCAGTATATAAACTATAGTGAATATATTAATGATGGCCACTACATGCTGATAACGCGTGCACTATTGCATAACCGCTGGTACTTACGTCATGTAATCATTCTCACCCGCTGTATACGTGTGTGTGTGTGTGTGTGTGTGTGGGTGTGGGTGTGTGTGTAGTGTAGTGTGTGTGTAGTGTAGTGTGTGTGTATGTGTGTGTAATACAACCACCAGTAGTAGCACCAGTAGCAGCAGCAGCACACGTGTGTGTGTGTGTAATGAATAGCAATTAAACGTGCTAGGTTCGTGATCAATCAAATTAGAACACTCCAATTTGATTATGTAATATTATTATTATTATTAGATTTTCGGGAACAATAGAGGTTATTGGAATTGTATCTACGTTTTACATGTTTACGTGGCACTATTACCATCTGCCCTAAGTTCACAATATCGAATACTATCGTTATGATAATATCACCCTGATGATTCATTGCACTGGTACTTATGTTATAGTAATGATACAGCCATGTAGCTGTGTAGCTGTGATGATTAGCTATAGCTGACAGCGTGTATTACATACTCGTAGTAGCGTATGGTACTATAGTGTATATCTTACTGGTAGTAGTGATAGTGCTAGTGCTAGTAGTGGTGGTGGTGGTGGTGGCGGTGGTATGACTAGTGATGTAAATGATGCCGATCCGAGACTTTAGGTTTTTAATGCCGAGCCAAGACTTTCATTTTCGGAAAAAAAAACGAGCCGAGCCGAACCGAGACTCTAGCCAAACGATCCCGAACCGAGTTGAGATTTTACAAAAGATTACCGAGTCGAAATGATGCTTTTTTGAAATTACATTTTAATACTAATTTTTATATATTTCACATTTACATCAATTTAAAAAAAAAATCTACGCCAACTTCGCGATTCATTGAATAATAATGTGAATTTCATCTAGTTGTGTAAATAATACCGAGCTTTTTGATGCCGAGCCGAGACTTTTGGTTATTGATGCAGAGCCGAGACTTTCATTTTCGGAAGAAAAAACTAGCCCTAGCCGAGCCGAGACTCTAACAAAACGAGCCCGAGCCGAGTTGAGACTTTAGGTATGAGACTGAGAAGGCATCATGCTTTAGATTTGAGCGGCATCATGCTTTAGATTTGAACGGCATCATTTACAGCATCACTAGTTATGACTGATAGTATCGCCATGGTTCACAATGTGCATGCACTACACATCACACTGCAGTGCATGCACTTAATACATACGTTACAAGTGTATAGAATAACTTTAATTGTGTGTATATATGTGTTATACTTAATAATAATAATAATATTTATTTATTGAAATCTCATATATATATATATATTGAATACAATACAAATAGCGGATACAAATGGACCCCTCAAGAAGTCATAGACTTATACATGTTATAAATAACAGTGAGAGGCCCCGGACAATACAATACAAATAGTAACATTTTGTTTTCTTGTGTTTTGATTTATCGTTTATTAAGTTCTTTATAAACACAAGAGAAAATCAAGAACTGCCTGGAGTCGAACCCGGGACCTCTGGCTTACTAGCTTTTGGTTGTCCCACTGAGCCATCGACCCCAGACTTATTTATGTTCATGCGTGTTATTTGTATGTGTATGTATCTGATGATGATGATGATGATAATTAAAATAATGATGATGAAGAAGATACTTATTGATTACTGTTAATTAACACATCATATAAAAACTAGTACTATTATTAATAGAGATGTGCATAATGATAACCACATAACGTATATAACACACACATACATAGATGTATACACTATCATCATAGTGATGATAGTGAATATTACCAACATTTGTAATTATATATACCTATAGGTTATACATTTGTATTACTAAATATGTTGTTGTTGTTATTGTTGTTGTAGTTATTAATACCGATGTGGTATGTATGGATAAGGCACCTGGAACTATAGTTATATATATATATATATATATTATATATACAATGAATACATTGCAGGATATTATTATCATACTTTTAATCATTATAATAATTTTAATCAATAAACCGTAACTATAAATGTGATAACTTGTTGTCTCCTGTCAACGGGTTAATATAGGTTCAAACGTGACTTACATGACTTACACGAGTATACGACTATATATGTGTGTGTGTATTGCGATATCGTTCACTATTCAGTATGCCTGTCAATGTGTATTACTATGCAAATTACATAATTTACTTATTAATTGATGTCACCAAGTTATATTGAAAACTACATGCAACAAAGAAGTCATTATTTATTGGGGTCATCAATTATCATTGTTATCATTGTTACTAATGAGATGCTTGCTCTGCAATATACTTATATATATATATACAATGCATACATTGTGATATTTGTACTTAGTACAATACACCCTTATATTGTTAATATAATCATATTTATACATTTATTAAAAACTGTTTTTTTTTAAATATTATATTATCAACTTTTTACATTTGACTATATATTAGTGAAATAATACATACATAGTGTGTTCTTGTCAACGTGTCAACTTGTACACGAGTGTATTTCATTACTGAAATCCATTACATCTTAGGCTTTGAAACATGAACATGAACAAGACATGAACAATACACATATTCCATATATGGTCAGTATATATATACTGTATACTGTGATACTATTTATATGGCAATATTATTAGTCCTAGGTCTAAGTTATTAGTTACTAAACTATTATACTATAATATACTCTATAATCGAATACAACTATACATTACATTGTTATCAGGGCTACACTATACAGGTAAACAAACACGTCGTGTACTCGCGTGTTCGTAATATAAGTAAGTTCGATGACACACACACACACACACACACACACACACCATGTCTATGGGTGTATACGGTACATTGGGAAACGTAGATGTAACTGTTGCGTACACTTAGTTATGGTGATGCGTTACTGCATGCAGTGATTAGATTTATAAGTTATTAATACATTGATATATTATATTATAATGCATCCAATTAAAATGTAATAATCTAATAAATATAGTATAATATACCCTAATATATATATATATAAATATATATATATATGGATGTATATTGAATGATCAATATGAGTATTTTGCATTCACAAACGCATATATATATATATATATAGTATTATATAAGTTACTAATATTGTATAAGTGTTTCACGAAAGCTATAAATAGTAAATTATAGTATACTTGTGTATTCTTGTTTATAATTAAGATTGATTATATATAAACATCATTTAATATATATATATATAAATATATATGTATCTATGGGACACTATACGTATACATATACAATTTTATAAATGTATACATTATTCTCCAGATATCTAATATTTAAAATAAAATATAATATAAAATATTTGAATATAATTTATATAACTTTATATAAACATTGATTAATTACTCACATCTATAATACTGACATATATGTATAATATATACTATAATATATATATATACCAATTTACTATATGTGCTACTATGAATATAATACGAAGCCCATGTGTACACACATATATACGTATGTAGATATAGAGAGAAGCTATAATGATAGGGCGCCAGACTAGGTGATGATGGGCAAGCTGGAAGCACTGATAGCATTTCAATATAAAGTTACAATAACATCCACAGTTACAAAGTTTCCACTGAATCAAATATAGTCTGAAACAAAATAAACTAAAAAACGGGGCTAAAACGGTATATATATACTGTATATTTAACCTATATACACTATATACGTAACGTATATTGTTAGTGTTTATATACGTAAAGTATACTATTGGTGTATAATATATAATACACAGTATATACATACGATATTTGGTGTTTATTTAGAGTTATATATAACTATAGTGGTTTTAGCAACATGACGTAATCAATCTCAAATGCAATTATATTGATTTAGGTATATTCATATTTAGTTTTTGGTATAAATCTATATTTAGCATTACAATTTGTGCGCCTTCAGTATATATAGAGTACGTATAAAAATCAATTATTGCATACTAAATATAAATGTGCGTATATCAAGTTTATGTCATTTTAATAAATATATACATCATGATGTAACCCTTAACATAACACTTATATACATACTTGTATATCGTTGTACTGTGTTGCTATGGTTATATAACTACCTCACTTGTTATTTTAATCTATATGTGTGTGTGTGTGTGTGTGTATGTGTGTGTGTGCGGATATATGTATACATATTGTGTATACCACCATTGTGCATACCACCATGGTGGTTTTCGGATATGTTTAGTATGTAATACATACTATGTATAATGCAGGGAGTATGTAGGAGTATTATTACTTTGTAAATGTGCCTAATAAATATTGTTTCATCATCATCATCATCATATGCGCGTATAATAGTGATATGTGATGGTATATATTTATATATATATACCATATACTATATAGTATTATATAGTAGTATATCTACTATCAATCTAGATGAATACAATGACTATGCATTGTGTACGTGATCATTAACCATTGTAACAGGCTTAATGGTCCTCAAGGTCACATTGAGCTCACGAGTGCTGGAGGAGAAGGAGGAGGCGGTATTATAAGATAAGTCCCTCCCACCACCATGCCCCGCCCCCTCATGCACACACTCATCTACATTTTATCGATTGGATATCCAATTAAAAGTTAATCCGTATCGATCTTTATAAAACACAATTATCAATAATACTAATATTATTATATAATGTATACAGTTAATAGGGTACATAATAGGGTACATGATGTATGATATATTATAGAAATAGTTTGGTTTATGTTTTAATGAACATTAATAATTATAATCAAAACTAGTATGATAAATACCTAGGTTTTTATTAAGACATAAACGATAATATGTCTATGATATATCATATATCATATTTCCCTATCAACTTTATAACAAATTAACAGGTTTTGTAAAAGGTAATACAAATTGTAATTTAAATAACACTTTATTTTCTATATTTGTATTTGAAAACACAAATTATTATGTAACATATGTAGTATACATCCTATCGGATATAGGAACTGTTCATTATAATATTCTATATAAATGGTAATCTATAAATTATTGAATAATATATAATGTATGCAAATGATTCATACACTATAAATATAATGCATATGTTGTATAATAGATAGAATATAGTGTTAATGGAGATAATAAAATGTAGTTATGTTATGCATATATTATATATGGCAAATCTGTTATAAATCTTTTTTCTTCATAATAATGATATATTTATTTACAATATATTATATATTATAAAATATAGTTTTAATATTTGTATTGTATTTTGTATGGTTCTTCACTGTCCTTGTGAATACAATAACTGCAGATACACAATACATGTGTATATGTCCAATTGACACTATTCTGGTATATAGATTTAGTTAGACAACTAATTTGTTAATCTTAAAATCTTTTTATATTTTATTAGTATGTATATAAGTATATAAATTAGTATTCAAATTGTAAATAACAATCCAAATAATATTTATTATTGGTAAATGGTAAATATATTAAATAACAGATGTGTATTAAACAATGTTACATAAGATACATAAGATATATATTTTATAATAGATATTTTCATAATTAAATATAATTACGTACAAAAATATATATATATACATATATTTAATAAATTTCAGGTAATATACAGATGACATCAATGGTTGTTATGGAAACGTAACACACGGAAATATGACGTCATAAAACCACATACTTTTGTACGCTAGTTAATACTAGATACGTTCATATTAAAGACCACGTGGTGGTATTCTGTGTAGCTGATTGGTAGATAAAGGTAACGTATACGTGCTAACTTTAGTGTCTCCAAGTACATGTCCTAAGTATATCTCGTACACACTATCTTAACTACGAACACTCTCGTACATTATCGCATATTAACGTATATTCTCGGAGTAGTTCGTAATTGTGACGAGGAAGACAAATAGGATGTGGATTGGGATGGGGTATATAATATATATCTGTGTATATGGCGATAATGAGGAGTAAACAGTAAGTTCTATATTCAGCTAGTTTATCAACATAAACTAATTAACTTGTCATATATATATACACTTATATATCGCGTGCCACACACATAGAGCGCAACACGTGCAGATGAATACTAAGAAATGGTTGACTTCAATACATATTGAGGAGATATCATTATTATATATTAAAATATACTATTAACACGATTTATATATATGTATATTATATACAGTATATATATATATATATATATATATATATATATATATATATATATATATATATTGTGTGCGTGTGTGCAACAAGTAGTTACTAATAACATGAACAACATATTAATATAGAAACATGGTATAGTGTGTACGCCATGTGTAGTGTTACGTCATAGTCAGGTATTCTATGATTACGTAACGTTAGTTGTAAAACGATACCTTGATTGTAGTAGTAGTGGTGATAGCGTGACTGCAGCAGGAGTGGCTATTCGTTTGACCACTGATTGAGCTGCGTTTCAAGGTCACGGCTATACACTAGGATATATGAATGCGCGCGTGTGTGTGTGTGTGTGTGTGCAGATAAAGACACACTGATACGCTGATACGCAGGCATGGTCCCCAGGGGGAGGTACACGCTGACCAGTACACACGATGTTACGTCACCACCGAGTATTACATCACTTGCAGACACGCACACACGTGACGAAGGCGGGAGGATGAGAAGTCTTAGGAGATGACTGGGAGGCTGGGAGAGGAGGATGATCGATGCGCCGACGGGAATACGTTGGCGATATTGGAGATTATTCTAATGTTAGGAACACTGTACTATTAGGGTATCAGCAGCAACAGCAGCAGTAGTATAACCAGTAACAATAATATCAGCAGCAGTAGCAATATAAGTTGTAATAGCATAATGATTAGTAACCATTGGTTACTAATGCATATACACTTATAAGTTGTATACAACAGCAAATCTGTAATGTAAAGAAACATGTGTATATCTTATATTGATATATTTATATATATATATATATATATATATATATATATATATATATTATAGAATTTTATACATAAACGAACCCTCATAAATATATGTATTGTCTTATAATATTAATAATTATATAATATTCATTATTGAAAATCATTTCATATATGAAACTCTATGGCATCAATATAGTGTAATATATCACTATACATCATTATTATAGTCATATTTCCATATTACAGAAATATTATAACCACATTCATGTATAGAGAAATTAACAAGATTATATATAAACACAGATTGAATATAAATTTTATATTTTAATGAATATAAAAAATACTTAAGATATATTATAGTATTATTTCCGTATTTATGAAATGGTAATTTAACGTCATATTTCATGTAAAATATTTTCTATTTATTACCGAAATATATATTACATATATTTTCCTATAACGGATATTTTCCTTGGATATTTATTAAAACTAGCGATTTAAATGCGGTGTGAACCCCCCTTTATAAACATACTCATTTTATAAGTTATAAATTACAATTCGATTATAAATGTTGACATCATAGTTTATAGGAATTATAAAAAAATGGAAAATTGTCACCATCAATTATTTTTTATTTATATTTTCTCATTTAAAATATATAGATAATTGATCAATGAAATTAATTATATCAATAACTAAATTAACATTATATATTATAAAATATAAATACAATTTAATATTTTAAAAATTATATAACATATAAATTATATGATATAATATACAAATATCGATATATAAGATACATATCACAGAACACTTCTAAATCATATTATACTCTTGTTAGTTTAGTTATTAACGGTAGAAAGTCTTTCTTTATATCGATGATAAATACATGTAAGAATATATTCGATATATCAGATACATTCTTGGCTCCCTTGAATTCTGAGATATCGAGACTCGACTTTATATATGTGTATATAATATATAGTATAACAAATCACATTAATACACAATGTGTATTGAAAACGTAAATATGTTTATATTTTATATTATTATTGACATGTAAAATTATGTACAATGAATTGCAATGAATCTATATCTATATATATATATATATAGCAGAACACTGATTCGTGTATATGTATTATATAAGAATAGGTGTGTTACCGATGCTTATCAGTGATGCTATCACAGTGTATGCATTAGAGCCGCCACCACCGTCAATGTAAGTGTACTAATTATAGGTTAGCACATTCACATACACTACACTACTGACACATACAAGTTGTATGCGCGTGTGTGCGTGTGTGTGCGTGTGTGTGTGTGCGTGTGTATGTGCGTGTGTGTGTGCGTGTGTGTGTGTGTGTGCGTGTGTGTGTGTGCGTGTGTGTGTGTGTGTGTGTGCGTGTGTGTGTGCGTGTGTGTGTGTGCGTATGTGTGTAGGGTGTGTGTGAAACGTGTGCGCAATGCATCTTTAGTGGAGATGTGTGGGTATTGGTATATCATGTATACGTATATGTGTGTGGCAATGGGTATACCCATACATGCATGTTATGAGTGAGTGTGGGGGTGGGGGTTATATGTGTACTGTACAGGTATGTGTATGCAATCGTAGGTGTAGGTGTAGGTGTATACAGGTATACGAACATATGTATGATTATGTATGTTTATGTGTATGTGTTTACATTTGTGTATGTATTTGTGCGGGTGTATTTGTGTTAATATAACATATACTATATATATATATATATATATATATATATATATATATATATATATATAGGTATATATACCTATAGGTATTCAAGTTGTATTTTACAAAATAATAAGTATACATACTATAGTATACAATAACATGTTTACAATTTAGTGGAGAAATTTATTATCACAAATATAGGTTATATTATAAAATTATTATCTAATCTTATTTTTTAAATACTATACTGATCTCTAATTAGATATTTTATTAAAATATATTAATATATTTTAGAATCTAAAATGTAGATCATTTAAATATCATCTAAGGTTATATATAGGGAGAGTACAAGGTCAGATATTGGATATATATATATAATGTTATATTATTTATATTTGACATGAGATTTCTGTAGACCTATCGGAATTCAAAGTTAATTGCACATAGTATACACTAGGTGTCGTTAAGCAGTGATGTTTTAAATTTAAAACATCACTGCTTAACGACACCTAATGTACACTATTAGATTAATTACTAATAGACTAACTATAGTTATCTATAGATTAATCTGCACCGGATATCAATGTATATACCTATATAAGGGTATAATTAGTATTTAATAATCAATATAGTTATAACCATGGTAACACACACACACACACATACCTATGCTAAGCGCACTATAGTATACATTACAGTGCGACGTATTGAGAGATACATAATAAAGCTACATTGTATAGATTAACCAGTGATTATACACATATGCGTGTATACATTGTGAATATAGATATATAAACAAGTGATTATATTGGTGCTAATCTAATGTATACATGGTAAGGTCATAGGTCATATACTTAACAAAGGTATTATATGAAACACATCACACTTACCACAACTTGTTAATAACTAGTATGATAGTGTGAAAAAATATGACCTCATTCATAATATATATATATATATATATATATATATATATATATTTATTATTTATATGTTTATTATTTATATATTATATCATATAATTTATATGCGAATGTTTTTATCATAACATACTTGTATATTCATCGCGCTATATAAAACTAATGTATACATTATATATATATATATATATATATATATATATATATATATAAATTTATAGGGAACTTGGGAATGAGGAATTTATCGGCTTACACACGTATGTGCGCGAGAATAATGCAACCGTTCCTATAACTGCAGTTGGAACATTAGAGTGCGGTGCGATATAGCCTAATTAAGTCGCACACCGTTATATGCATTAAACGCATGCGTATGTGCGTGTGTATACTCGTACGTATATATACGCGTATGAGTATGAGTATGAAGTTCATACTATGAACCCTTTACACACAAATTGAATATATTCTATAGAAATATCGCGCGACTCGTGGGCCACGAGTCATAAATATATTCTAGATTATATATGTGTATATATATATAATGATATGTATAATTCGGTTGATACTGGATACGCAAAAGTTGAGGGTCTACGCCTAGGTCATAAAAACTATTAGGTAATCAATTCTACAATGGCGCCGAATTGTGTAATACCCACTGCAGTACGGCCTCCTATAGGCGAATGTCGGCCTACTCCCCGATATCGCCCTCCAGTTTAAATATTACGTAATCGCTAGTCTATTTATAGATCGAGAGTGAGTCATCGATCCTCCCTCCCTCACTAGAACTAAATACTCGCGTCGTCTCGATACTAAACTAGATAACAGTTTTATTATTTACCATAACAAATGTGTGCGTGTTTGTGTGTGTATTTGTCGTAAGTTATACTTGCAACATGTGTGTCTAACTATATAAATAGACTATTCTATATAATGTATTCCTATATTTAAATTTATATATATATATATATATATATACATTTGGAGAGATCATTTGAATGTGGGTCAAGTTCTTATAGCTCTATATATATATATATATATATTAAATATATAAATAACAAAAAAGTGTCAATGTTTTGATTATATTCTAAATGTGATTGTAATATACTAATTATACTATATAATTTATATAGTACACATTGTATAGTATACTAATTATGTATAAGAGAATCTGCAGTAGTTGGCAGTAGCAGTGTGTTATAATTCAGAAACATACATACATACATTACAACATTTCCATGTTCTACTCAGTAAATAGCATACGACTGTGTCTATATTAGTGACGCTTGAATCAATACGGACCACCAATGTTATATGGGGTTATGCATATTGCATATATGTAGTGTAATATATATACGGTATATATAACAAGACATGCGTGTCGCTTGAATAACGCTGTGTCCATACAACGCATTAGTGATACTCAAAGTGGGGATGGGTAACTTCTATATGGTAGTCCCTATATGTATATGTGGTCAGATTTAGATATGTTAAGGGCCAGCGAAACCTTGGTCACTTTACATGTAAAAGATAGGGGGAAATAGGTATACTATAATCGCATCAACTCTTAACAAATGTTGAAGGTAGTGATTCCCTTTAATATTTAATTATGTTTGTATTATGTAGATAGTATCATGTACACACACACACTATACTATCAGACTGATACTATACGTGTTTAGCTGTAGGACAGTGCTAGTTAAGCGTAGTCATACTGACGGTAAATTTACCGATTTAGGTAAAACTCCGTTTGTAAGGAGAGTACTATGTTTTTATCTAAGAAAAAAAATGTAGGTCATTTGGATGACATTTAGTATGTGCGAAGACCCCCTGAAATTTAACATGTTGAAGATAGGAAATTCACCATAGAATAATTTAAAAATTAAAGATTCAACATTTAAACCACTTATATTTATTATAATGTATTAATACTTAACACATAGTATCATCATATATTACTTATTAATATTGATTACCAAATTTTATAAAAAAAAATTAAAATCCTAGAATTTTGCTAGGAAATATTTTTTCTATAATTTTTTTTGATAATTTATTTTTTTTCTGCAAAATATTTAATTTTTTTTATTTTTAACCACAATTATTAATTTATATATATATAATAGACTTATATACAGTATTATTATATATATAACTTATTCAATTAATTAATTACAAGATATAATTAAAAATTATCAATAACATTTTGACAACATTTCAAATCAGCCGAAACATCAGAATATAATAATTTTTTTTATTTTATTTTTTTTATTTGTTAACAAAATATCTTATTAAATATTAAAATTGGGGTCAGAATTGTTTTTCTTTTAAATTGGAATTTTAAGGACATATTTAGTAAAATTTTGTTTTCAAATTTCAAATTTATGTAGAACTTCAGATACTTATTATATTTGTCATTATAGTTGTATTATTTACTATATTATTTATTTATTATATTTAATATATATTTATTATATGTATTTTGTTATATAATTATCAATAAAATAAAAAATATCAGTTTATATTAACAAAGATATGTATTTTTATTTATACAATAATATTATAATATAACATTTTTTAAATAATTAATATATACAATTATACAAAATAAACAAAATCGCGTTTTGTAGAAAGCTTAGGAAATAGTTTTCCATGCATTAGTGTAACATTTATTCTTGCATCTCGTTCTTCATGAGACACAATTGTTTATTTAATACGCTTATCGCCAGAGCAATGGCAATTTTTCGTGCATTTACATGGGAAAATATCAAACAATATATCGTATTCCTTCATGTGTTTAAGGTAATCTTCTTCAACATTAATACTGTTGATACTTTATTTTATTTTATTAATGATAACCAAGTATCTGTTGACATTAGTTCGTATATAGGCATGATTAATAGTGGGTATTTATGCACGATACCAAATATCACGAATTCGTTCTACAGTTTCAAATACGGCACTTGCGATATTTATGGATTTTATGGAAGTAAAATGCAAATAGACATCTATATGTGTTGTCAACCTTTTGTATGACATATATACAGGTTTAAAATAATCATTAAATTTAGATATTGATCTTAAATCCATATTAATAATGTTTTAGAAATAAATAAAATATTTAAAATCGCTTTGTTTACACCTGTTTTTTTAAATTATCACGTGATAGGAGAAATTAGTAAATATTTTTATAAAAAAATACATTTTTGTCTTTCGCACTATCTAATTGACCTAATTAAATTCTAAAAAAAAAATATGTGATATAGTATAACCATGTATGTGTCTATCCCAGTTGTTTTATTGGTGTTCAGAAAAAATGACTACCCTTAGTGCTAGTAGTGGGGGGGGAGTGGCCTATATACTATATAGCCTATAGTAGAGTGTATAACAATGCAAGCACTACATGCATCCCAGACACACATGTGTACTACATACATTGTGTACTGTACACTGATGGCTTGATAACAGAGGTGGTCAGTGTGTGCTACTGTGTGATACTGTTGGGTAAACAAATTCCAGTGTGGTCAGTGGTAGTATGGCCAGATTACATTGTTGTGTTAGTATAGATAACGATGATGGAGGTAGTGATGATGATGGTGTTGGTAGGTGATGAAGGAGTGACGATGGTGGAGGTAGTGATGATGCTGGTGGTGTTGGTAGGTGGTGATGGATATAGTGATGAAGGAGTGATGATGATGGAGGTAGTGATGATGAGGTGTTGGTGCTTCTATATAAACTAGTGTAGTGCATACCCTGTATAAAGTCCAGTGTGGTGTGGCTGGCTTACTATGAGTGACCTATATGTCAAGAATCAATGCAAGGCTATAGTCAGTTCTTATAACGATAAGTTAACGCATATATAGTATACATTATATATACACAGCTCAGTGTCTAAGGCGTCAGATACACAAGCAGTAGGACACGGGTTCGACACCTCGTCCGGACCAGTAACTAATTTTATAAAATATGTCTTAAAATATTATTTAGAAGTGATCTTATATAATTGTGTATAAATAAAAAACCATTGATGCCTTAACACGATGCCTTAACATGAAAGCGGCTTCGAAGGGACATTAGAGCCATATATGGTTATAAGTGAAAACTTCATCTAAGTTCCTGGATGGGATGAAAGGACTCCACCAAATAAAAATAAGAATATATATATATATATATATATATATATCTAGTTAGTATACTTACTAGAATAACAGTCTAGCAACACTAGTAGTTGTAGTAGATGTATGGTGATATAGTAAGTATACTTTACTGTATATAATTACAGGAGTGTTGGCTACACGGTATACGTTGTGGTAGTGAGTGAGGATTAGTGAAGGTGGTGGTAGGGCATGATAGTGGTGTTTTGTTGTGTGTATAGAGAGGACATGACCTTATGACCCCTGTAGTGGACATGCCTAGCTATAGTGTATAGTACCTCTATAGAAGTGAGGGAGGGAGGGAGGGAGGGAGGGGATAGGTCGTACTACTACTACTACTACTACTACTAATGCTACTACTAATGCCACTACTGTTTATGTTATCAATAATGCACATGTCCTGTAATGTAGTGTGTGTGTGTGTGTGTGTGATATGTATGCGTCATCCCATGGGTCATACTAGTACGCTTACTGTAAGAGAATGATACACGGCCGCCTGTGTGTGCGTATGTGTGGATGTGTGTGTGTGCGTGTGTGTGTTAATGCTAACTTAATTAGTGGTTTTGTAAATTGTAATATGGAGGTTTAACAATTCCGAGAGCTCAGCCATCTACTCCCATTGGAGTGGATGTCGCCAGTAATGGATAATGTATACAATAGTGTATAACTGTGTATCAGTTCACATGTGAGATGTACACATACATTGTGTGTGTGTGTGTGTGTTGTGTTTATAATCAGCTGATGTTTGTATACACGTGTTGGTATACTAATCGTAAATAACAAAGGCGGTTCTATGTGTTGTGTGTATAAGATGATAATGTATTGCAATACAATATGGATAATGTAGGTTAAGGATAAATAATATTTAGCTATGCGTTTTATATATATATAATGTACATTATTTATAGCTAACAGTCAAAGTCCAGGCTTAAGATATTAATCATAATCCAAGACAATAGAGGAGTGAATAGGGCTTGACTGATAAAAAGGACATATCCTTGAGCATATTTAATCAGGACACAATGGTAACCATATATAGGTATACGTACTTGAACATAACCTCATTATAACCCAACATAACACCATGAGCATGTATGTATCAGGTTATTATGTCAGCTAACACATCATGACAATATAATGAAAGGCATATGTAGCATGTATGATGGTTGCATCCATGCCTAGAAACCTAGTTACTAGTAACTCAATAATTGGTATGCATTACACATTGTAGCACATCATGGCCACATAGTAGATTATGCCTTGTATACACTGTTAAGGTTGCTGGCAACATGTTGTTATTATAACTAGTGATGGCACATTAGTGATTATATATACACACAGGAATAGGAATGCAAATAAATACACTGTCTTTATTTATACTATAATGTTACTATTACCTCTCTCCACTATAACTATATATATATACTATATGTATAATTATAATTATAACTATATTTATATATATAATTATGCCTATAGTTATGCCTATATAATAATTAAACTATAAAGACCATATTTAAAATCTGATGTTAACTATGTAATATTGATTATTCAAATATAACAATCTAGAACCGAATAATGGAATAATCATGTTATCTAGGCTACATATATATTAACAATTTATAGAATTAAGTCTAGAAATGAACAGAAGAATATTACTTTGTATCATAAATGAAGGTTGAACATGTAACATACTACACCATTGTTTGCTATATCACTATATCACTTATCAACTATATCAATACCCTATGTTTCATCTTAACATTTATATCTACCTGTATACAGGTATATATATATACTATATACTGAACATAATAGACAGTATATATCAGTTTCTTCATATCTAAATATTGACTATTTTATATGTAACTTTTAAAGTATAAGTATATACTATATATTATATAGTATATATGTATATATTATATAGTATATACTATACACATCTGGTTACTAGGTGACTAGTGTAGGCTGAGTTATAGTGTCCACATTGAATGTAAGCACTGACATGTCAAGGTTGTGAGATAGAATATAGTTTTATTATAAACTCTATAGGCTACAACTTTATATATTGGTAGTGTTCTCAGTGTAGATGATGTTATCAATCCCAGTTATCCAGATAGGCTGATATTTAACATAGACTATATATAGAGGCATGGCTTATAGTGGTTTATAGCATTTCCTCTTATTAATTCTAGCATCACATTGTATGATGCATATACTTAATAACAAACTAGACATATTCACATTAATTTACAGGAAATATTGCATAACAATATATATATATATATACGTGTGTTATAAAATATAAATAATATATAATTTATATTGTAAGTCTTCGATGAGAACTACATAAATAAAATAATTGGTTATTTGAGCATCTGTTATATAACTATTACCATGAGAAAGATTCCGAACATAACAATAATATATAAACACACACAATAATATATTAGTATGCATATATTATTATTATTTTATAAATATTTATATATATATATAAATAGAAATACTTAATAATGCATTATATGTATCTAAAATGAATATATGCATATTATAAAAGGTTATTTGGTCATCCATTTCTAATAATAATAATAGGTAGAGTGCATGAGATCATGCATGAATGTCTTAAATTAAGTACATCTATTAATGTTTTATTAATGTTTTGTTTAATAAATACATGTATATATGTATATTACTGATAGGAGTATCATACATTAAAAGTGTACTTAATAATAATATTAATTATAACTCAAAAATAATCTAATATATATTAAAAATAATAGTAAATCAACAAATATTCAATTAGAACAATATACATTATAATAATACAGATTTCAACCCATGACTAATCTGTATTAATATAATTTACAAATGTATTAATATTGTAATCGATGTTAACTGGGTTGTTTATCAATTATATTATATAAGATCAATGAACAATTAAATAGAACTTTGATACTTTTCTATGGAAATTACAACATGTCATATTAGGTAATGAGTGACTCATAATGAGTCATTACATATTAATGAATGAAATCATTACTTACAACGAATATTACATTTGCATTGCTTTCAACACTTAACTAAAGCATCTTTAGTACGATAACATGTAATCACTAGATGAAACCATCATTACAAGGACTCGCAAACATCGTTCTGTCTACAAAACTAACGTGTCTTATAAAAGATCTACGGTATATCATACGAGATCAACAATTAAAGAGAACTTCAATATTCGTCAATGCGCTCAATACTATATTACGTTACGACAGAGTGGAACTGTGATTTACATCTACTCCCACTAGTAGAGGTCTACGGAACTAACGAATCTGTAGTACCCGATGTACCGTATAGTTAACGACCAATCGAAACCCTCGCCTACAATGACTCGCACACTGCTCTCTACGCTGTTAACTAACGCGTCTTTAGTACCCGATGTATACCGTATAGTTAACGACCAATCGAAACCCTCGCTCACAACGACCAATCACACTGTTATCTAGGCTGTTAACTAACGCGTCTTTAGTACCCGATGTATACCGTATAGTTAACGACCAATCGAAACCCTCGCTTACAACGACCAATCACACTGTTATCTAGGCTGTTAACTAACGCGTCTTTAGTGGAGAACGCTTCGGACGGGTGCAAGAGTATCGTCTGTCCTTTGTGCATGCAGACCACACATTTGGAGCCCTGTTCTAGTTCTGTGTGTGTATGCGTCGGAGCGAAACGAGGCGTCAATGAAGTGTCACCCGTACATTATGGACGGTAATAATAGAGAGTGAAGAATATTTATTTTAAATATGATTATTTTTACTAAGGGATACGTGGAATATTAATAATAACAAAATAATGCGTTTAATGTTTACTGATTTACAACATATTATTCAAATGTGATATATTATATTATAATAATATGTTTTATAACACCATCTATTTTACTAAATTCAAAATAAAATAAGTTTTCGATATTGCATGTACATTTCACGTATTTTTTATAAATATTTATTTGTTATAATTTCAATAAATTGTACGTTATATTATCTTGGAAGAGTTATTTTCTCTCGTCTAGTTGTATTTATCTTATTAAAAATTAGTCAATCGTAAATACATTAATATTAATTATCCTGAAATGGTAAATAATAAATATCAATAATATATGAGGTATATTTATATTTTGTAAAACTTGATTAATGAAATATATATTTCTGTACTACTTTTATCTTAACTTAATATTTAAATATATATAATATTATATAGATAATATATAGAATTTTATATAGAAAATATATAGAATAGGGTGTATTTTATGTGATACAAAAATAAATATATTAACAGCCCAATATAAAACCTTAAGAGGTTACCAGTTATTCAGAATTTCAAGATATTTACCATTATTTTTATATTTCATTGAATTTAATTTAGGTTAAAATTATATTTTATAAAAGTTTAACAACCGTTTATAACAGAAAATATATATATATATATATATTTATTAGTTATAATAATTTATAAATATATATTTATTAAATAGAGTATATAATATATACTCTATTTGGATGATATGTATATATATATATAATATTTATGACTAATATAATATAATATCTTTAATATAATTATACTAAGGATGTACACAACATTATTAAATATTAAGTATATTAATACATTAATATATATATATATATAAGATAGATACTATCATAGATATGCTATATATTATAATAATTATTATTATAATTATTATAATAATATTATATTATATTATATAATAATTATATATATATATAATATTTATATAAATATGCATTGTATACTTGTGTATATGTACGTAATTATAATTTTAATAATATCATATATATATATACATAACATAATTTTTAAATATCAGGGAAATTAATATCCTGGAAATGTTTTGTACAACAAATGTGTACATTATAATATTAGTTTTCAATATAATAAATTATCCAGTTATTATAGTACCATATTATTAAGTATACTGTGCATATATTGTGCATATATTATAATATTATTTATTAAATATGTAAAGATAAAATCATTATTTCATATAATTATGATTTCGATTACAAAATAAATATTTCAGAAAATGCATTATTATGCATACTGGAAATTAACCTCTTCTGTTGAAAGGCCTAACACGCACGGCAACTTTTACCTTATCCATAATGAACTATAGATTAATATCCAATAAGTTATATAATTTAAACAAATCCATTAATTGAACATGCTTATAATATATTATAATACAAATTTAATAGCACAATTTGAAATGAAATTCAATAAATTTATTTACATATTAATATATATTCCGAACGCTAGGTTACACTAGTATACATGAATCTATACATTCTATGAATAATTCCAGGGCGTGTATGATTAATACTCCCTGATATTACCTCACCGATATTATTCAAGAAATATCTTCATTATATATGATATGAAAATAACGTAATATATTTAATAATATATTATTTTATTTTTTCAATATGTAATTCGTTATTATTAGTAGTATTACCATTTTATATATTTATACTATACATTTTATAGTTTTAGGCCTAATCATCTTCATTAGTCATTAGTCATTAGTCTTCCCTAGTCATCATAATCACCACTATAGTGCATCATCACTATCGTCATCATTTTATTTGTATAGTTATTATTGGGTTATTATTATTATTAGTTATTGATTACTTTTTCATTTAAGTACATTTAAGTTCATTTAAGTACATTTAAATGCATTTATATATGCACTATTTATATGATATCATTATATATATTGATATATTACCAAGTTTATTGTTGTATATGATTATACCATCTATATATATATATATATAATATATTATATATTATTATATATAACCTAATTATTATATATTATTATATATATTATTATA
Source organism: Osedax fenrisi (assembly GCA_964019155.1). Taxonomy (NCBI): domain Eukaryota; kingdom Metazoa; phylum Annelida; class Polychaeta; order Sabellida; family Siboglinidae; genus Osedax; species Osedax fenrisi. The sequence goes on along the minus strand of OZ025243.1, from coordinate 64,194,800 downwards.
TTCCTACATGGTTTATCAAAGCCCTTTGGTTATATTATAAATTATGGAATAAATCAAAATACAGATTTTATCTACGACATTTTATTATTATTTGGTATTTCATATTTCATTATTTAGTATTATTTAAGGATTCATTATTAAGTATTAATATTTATTTATTTATATATATATATCAATTATTATTATTTTCGTACTTGATCATTAGGACCTACCTGGGAAATTATAGAGAATGAATAAATAGTTAGATTGTTACACTTGTATCACCATGCTAATTTCCAGTATAATTTAAATAATATTGATAGACTATTAGTTTATGAATTATGTTTAAATATCTATAACAACAATAATATATAATAATTAATATTGGAATTTATCGTTAATTATCATTTATTTTAATTATTATATATATATATATATATATATATATATATATATATATATTACATATATTACTTATAGGTTTATATTACCTATTACCTATATATATTATATTCTATATTAATATATATTATAGATATAGAATTTGATCGATTAAATTAATTAATTACAGATACTTTATGTTATAAACTATATAATTATATAGGTTAACCTTATTATAATAATTTCCATAGAGTTAAAGAGAAATTTCTCTCTAGCTCTATGATAATTTCTAACGACTATTTTCAAGACCTTCTATAACCTCGAGGTTATAGGAGGTCTTGCTATTTCTAACCTTAAAATAATATACTTTATTCATGAACTTAACTTGAACTTAAACTTATTCATTAACATTTAATCTTAAATATATATATGTAATATATATATATATATATATATATACAGTATGTTTTATTGCCTTTTAAAACAACCATACAGATATTGAACATTAAAATTGAAGAGATAACTTATAATAATAAATTAACAAATTAATTAGCAACAAAGGTAATATAATATATTATAATCAACTATTATTTCTGGGAGAATGTTGCAGATTGAAAAATGAATAATATACGAACTGAAATTGGTGTTTGTAATTGTGACCAGGCGTAGGATCGTTAGCAAAGGAATGTTTGGGGTAGATAACAATAGGGATCATAACGAGGAGGGTTAAAAAACAATAAATATGTGGACGGGTAATATATTTTAACCGAGTTTTTAGCAACAAATAATAGTAACAATATTTACAATTTTAATAATTCTAGAAGCGAATTCACTGATTTAGTCATAGAGAATGTCCAGAATTAGAGGGAGCTCCCTCGGATATATGAGTGGTAGAGTAGTTTAGAATGCGAAATATACCGAGGATTAAATTGTATATGATATTAGGTGAATATTAATAGTGAAGTTTAAGAAAATAAATATTCTGTAATATAATGTTGAAGTATGATAGGAGGACATTAATACACAACTAGGGGAGCTTCAACAGGGGGGAAAGGGGGATATGACCCCCCCCCCACTTTAAAATATAGGGGTACCTCCTATGTATTGGTCCCCCCTCATTTTTACCACAACATATATTTTGATTGGTTGGCCCCCCTACATACAAAATCGTTCCAGCGCCCCTATACAATACATTTATTTATGCATACAATTACATGAAATCCACCATGTTAAACTAAAATAGTATAATTAAGTGGTAACAAAATCAATTAAGTTATATAGATAAAGAATGGTAATTTTACATAAATATTAGGTATTCATTTTTGACACCACATTGTCACTTATATTCAGTAATTATTGGCATGGTGATAGTGCAAAAAAGTGTGTTGATATTGGTCAAAAGATTTAAAATAATAAGTTCACTTGCGTCCTTTAAAGGAAATATAATTATAGTCGTCATTTCTCGGTACACGATACGTTACCTAGAAATAACATGATATATTTAGTCTAGTTATTCGCCATATCTTCAACCTTAAGTATCATTTCACCTGCAGGTAACCATGGTTATTAGAATATATCTCACTCGAAGATAATATAATTGAATGTATACATTTCTAGGTAACCTATATATACAAGTAATTCTATTAGGATCCAGGCATAAAATGATATTATGGTAATTTGATATAGAGATAATCTTAAGTAATAATATATATGTATATATATATTTATTAGTAATTAGCAACGCGCTTTTTAAAGTTATTAATTGTACTTGGCCATAAAGCTAGTATGATGGACCTGATAATTCATCTATTTATGTCAATTTAGCTGGTATGTTAGTAGAAAAACCAAGCAAGTATTTATAATCTATATGACTTCTTAAATAAATATAAAAAATCATAAAAATCATATTTATTCTATGATTAAATTTGAAGACAATTAATGGTCAATCGAATATCAATTGATATTAAAATATGTATTTATCACTTTATTTTAATTATAGATATATTGTATATGGTTAAATTGAATTCCTAAAGAATATAATCCTAACTGAATATATTTAGAAAAACCCGTAAACTTGAATCATTAATACAAAAAAAATTGCAGTATCGTCTAGGTTGAATTTGTACAGTTTGCATATTTATATTGAATCTGTAATTAATTTAATATATAAATATAATCAGTGGTGCAGTATGTACAAATATTTCCGAAGGATGCTTCGCAAAATCTTTGGTAGGGGATAGTAACCTAATACGGACACTTTAGCATTAAATTGTCTTAACATGTTATGACTAATTATTTGTATTCAAACATTATAATATATTAATATTATATGGTTATAGATATTATTGTGATTTTAAAATTTTATTTAATCTCTTAATTCCATAGATAACGGGGGTTTCCGTATTCGGTACCCATATCCGAATACGGACACCCTATATACCAATAATAAACTATATATTATTGATGAATAAATCAGACAAATTACAATTACATTATTTATAATTAATTTTATGAACAATGTATTCTAATTTAATTAGTTAATAATTTATTTATTTTTAATTAATAATACAATTTAAGTATCTAAATAATACAAAATTTTGATTTATCATTATTGGTGATATTAAAATTATAACACACGCGATTTTTATGAAAATCATAATAGTTCATACGCCTCGCGCTGCTTGATTATAGGGTGTCCGTATTAAGACATTTCGAGTGTCCGTATTAGGTACTTATATGACCTCTAGATATATGCTTATAACTTAATGAATATTTGATAACAAATATAGAAATTATATATATAATTTTAGAACGCTTTATTTTTTATAAATATAGTGTTATATCGTTTTATATCGTTACATTTATATATTCTTGAGAAGATTTTAAGTTGAAATTTGTTTTCATAAATTTAAAAACGTAATAAAAAAAACAGTTTATTGGATATATCAGCAATATATGTTAAATAAATAAAAAATAAAAAATACTTTTTTAGACTATTTTTATAAATATGAATATGTTATTCATTACAATTTTTTTTTGTAGGATTTATGGTTTCTGAGATACCGAGAGTGTCCGTATTCGGGCACTGTCCGTATTCGGTTACTTTCCCCTATGTATACTAAGTATTATATGGGTCGTATCAATACACCACCTGACTCATGTCATGGAGCTTACATCACCTTAGTATTAAACACCTATCATAATACCTCTATGGAGAGAAAATAATTGTGCAGATATATATTTCAGTAAAATTGGTTTTTAAATATGTAGGATATACTCATATGATGACAATAACAACTATAAAATCGAATATTATAGGGTTTACTCAATATTTACGTATTTCATAATTCTAAAGATCCATATATATATTTTGTTTCCTTGCATCACCCACACACCGCACTATTATATATATATATGTGTGTGTGTGCGTGTGTGTGTGTGTATATGTGTATGTACTATGTGATTTATTTAATACTAGAAATATTAATTTATATTTGTCATGATCTTCTTCTGATCAAACGCGACCTTTACTAGCTGGCTAGCCAATATACTAGAATATTTCTTATATATAAATGGTCTTTGTCATATATCTAGTATATATATATATATATATATATATATATATATATATATATGTGTGTGTGTTTATATGCATACATGTATGTATATGCAACTAGTATACAATGAATGCCCCATGCCTACATGTATTAGCATAATAATACATCAGTCATACGATAATCTTATATGCATATGCTAGATATGTATCTGCATATTCATATATATTTGTATACCTATATTATTTCATCACTACACGAATTGCATAATTGTATCGAGCACGCGAGCAACCAACCGTATCGCCAAGAATGTGTGCACTAGACAATCATCTTATTGGCTAATAATATCACCAGATTATGATACGCCTATATTACTATATATATATGACCGTATTCCTATCATTCGGCAGTCTAAGCACCACAGATTAGATTTACGTACGATATATCCATAATAAACATTGTTTCTCGTTAATCCTTATTATATTCAATATACAGATAACATATAAAGTATATAACAGTCTTACGTTATTATTTCTTTAAGTGGAGTAGGTCACTACTCAGTATAAGGTTTAATAAATATTCTTGGGACCCTTTTTGTGGTTAGAATTATTTTACCAATGTTACCGTTTTTATAGACTTCAAATTCGTAAAATACCTTACATATCACATCGAATAGTTGATCAATGTGGTCAAACTTGTAGATAATCGAACCCAGCATGTCATTTTATCACATTATAAACTAAGTGGTTAACTATGATAGTTATAATAATGTATACATTTTGATATTATCCAAAAATAAAAGAACCTATATACATTATTATTTACTATATCCCAGAATATTCCATAGAATCGCGAGGTCATGGAAGTAATAAAAACAAAGTGAACATATACAATTATTAACGTTGATAATTTATAGAAATTTATAGTTAAATATTAATTTGATTGTTAAAAATCAGTTTACTTTTAATTTAATATAAACAAAATGAAGCGACATTATGAATAATAAATACTATATTTTGAATATGTAAAGGGGGTTTTTGACCCCCTTTAAAGTTAATATATGGATATCCCACTACAACTTACTAAAAAACGCTTTCTATCAAGAATTGTCGGACAATATTTCCCGAAATACTAGTTGTGGGATACACCCTTAAGGTTGAGAATTATAATTTTTAAACAACATTTTATTTTAAAATCATATTCCATTTATGTACTTTTTCTCTATATAAATCTTACTTACCACAAACCACGTCGAGCTTTCTCGGTAATTCATAAAACGTTGTGTCTATATATCTCTATTTTCCATCGCGGTTCTTAGTTCGTAAAAGGTACAGACTGTATCTTCGATAAGTTGTGTGAGGTAGGATTTTGGTGGTCACCGATTTAGGTTTTCTCATTTCATGTGTTGGTTCCCAGAGTAGAATGTCACTGCTTATGTGTTGCTACACTAAGAGTGTCTGTAAAATTGCAGTCGTTGATCTTTTATTGAGGCAGTAGCCTTCGGTATATTTCCGTATAAATCTTCGTTTGTCAGGAGGTTTCTCCATGTGTTATTCATTGCTGCGCGTCCCAGCAAACAAAACAGTAACATTCATACCATACAGTAACTTAGAGTAACTTATGAACAACATAAGTTACTAGTAATATTTATATCACAAAGTAACTTACGAGTAACTTCAGCTCAACAAATGTGGTACGCATGCTACGTAGAATTCTTGTAAATGCGCCATCAAACTTGTGTTCTAGAGGTACAATTTAGAACATATAATTGAGCCATGTATCAGAAATGATTCACCTACATCTCTAAAGAAGTTTTTCTTCAGATTGTCATTTATATTTTACTTCCATATCGTATTCATTCTATTTAGCGCTACCCATGCTTTACTTATTATAATGTTCACGTCATGTTCAGTTGATATGATGTAACTTCCGAGATACTTACAATCCTTGACTAATTTTATATTGTCGCCATTTAAACTTTTTATTTTAATAGTATTTTCCTGATTTATTGATATACATTCGGTTTATATGTATTAAATTAAATTGTAGTCCTATATATTTTGACACCTTTCCTATCTTGCGAATAATTTATTCTGCATTTTATTGTTGTTTGATGTAATAGCGAGGTCGTCAGCATAATCATCATCGGTCATAAAAGTTTCAGGATATCTACTGCTATTTCGTTTTTCCATGGTTAGTCCAATGTGTCACATAGATATTGAGTGGGGTACCTCAATCTAATGTATATGGTTTATCATTATCAATTGATTTAAGGCACTTAAATGCCTTCCGCATTACAAAATCCATACATATTATAAAGACGAAATGGGTAATCGTATCTACTTGAAGTACACCTATTGTAATATCGAAAAGTGGAGTAGGTGATCACCATCTTGTGATCTGACCATAGAACGGGTATTTTTATATATTATCATAATAGCGTTTACTGTCTCAGTAGGTATTCCTATATGCAGTACTGCATAAGAATCATTCTCACATTTCACGTTGTATAGAATAAAATGCTTTAGCAGTCTATACATAATAGTGTTGCTGATATATTTGTTGACCTTAATAAGGTCACCTTATTCCTTCTAATATTCGCCGGATAGTGAGGATAAATCCATGTGTTTATCTGTTTTTACGAAATCCGTTTTGATATTGTGTAATACGTTGTATATTTCTGGTCATCCGATTTAGTAGAATTAAGTTTTATATGTTTGATGTGATAGATGTGAGCGTTATCCATCGAGAATTTTTAAATTAATAAATCTGAAATTATATAAAATTCGTTAAAATTAGATTTCTAAATAATTAAAATAAAATGTTAGTATAATAATAAAAGGTATACCTTTTAATTAATTAGATTATTATACATATTTGTGTGGTAAATATTTTAATATATATGTTGATAAATATGTAACTGTTTGGTTTGTATATACTTACATATTATAATCTATTTTATTATTATTTTATAATTTCTATATATATATATATATATATATATCTATTTTTTAAATCTTAAAATACCTACAGTTCTATTGCATCGATGTAAAGAAAGCTTTATTTATATCGATGGGCCATTGATATTATTATACTAAGCTGTTTATATTTTCAATACTTTTAACAGGAAACTCTCTGTTTTTACTATTTATTATCTCATAATAATAAATATAATTTGTATTTTAAACCCGATTTAAACTAGATTATGAAAATAATTATTTATCAAACTTGGAAATATATTAATAAATTATAAGATTTGACAGAAATACATGTTTTTATAAAATAATAAAATTTAAAAATATAAATATTTACTTATTGTCATATTAACCCGATAAGGATATTACGTAAAAACTCATCTGTGATAATCATTGATCAATATTATATGTAATATGAAAAAATCACCGATGATATTATAAAATATCACCGATGATATAAATATAATATCATCGATGATATTTATAGATTTTTTTTTATAAGTGGGAGGGTGAGAAATGATATTAATGCGTGCGTCGATGATATTATTGTAAACATATGTCACGTGATAATACAACTATTTTGTAATCATTGTTTTTAAAATGTCTGACTTTGCGCTTAAAAAGGAAATAAAGATAGAACTAATGCGGTATATTTACAACTACCGATGTTTATGGTGTCCGGACGATAATGCTTGTAAAAATTTTGTTGTTAAGGAGAATTCATGGAAAGAAATATCGGCACTAATCCATTTACCAGGTTTGGAATTTTAATACTTTCGCACGATTTAATAGAAAAACTACCGATGTCTTCATTGTAAAAACGAATGTTATATGTATTATTTAGGATGTAAACATTTATATATATAGGTATATTTTATTTACAAGTATATAATAATATATCATTAATAGGATTCCATTTTAATTAAATTTATTATATGTTATTAATCAAATTTATATTTAAATATTTAATTATTTTGTAATTAGACATAGACCCTAGATAGACATTATAGTAAATAGAATATCATGTGACAGCATTCGCGTGACATGAGTGGTGAAACGATTTATAAACCAAACAAAAATGGAACCATTTATTATTTAAAAATATATAAATATTAAAATAAATTTATTACAATATAAAGTTCATGTTTTACATTTACACATATATAAATTAAAATCTAAATTATTTAGTGTTTATAAATTAACATGAATATACAATTAATACTAGCATAATACATCATGTATTACATATATATTAATATAATTTATTGGAATTCAAAAAATATGGGGGAGGGTCATAAATGGATCGCAGGATCTAAATATGAGGTGTGAGTGTAAAGTACGATGAGCCTATATATCAGTGAAGAATTAGACTCAACAAAAAAATATTTGATATACTAGATATAATAATTATATAATTAAATGCAAATGAATTAATAAAAATCAATTCAAATGAAATGAATTAATAAAAATCAATTCAAATTAATTAAAACTAATTCAAATGAATTAATAAAAGACATCGTATTCTATATATAAATTAATATATATATATATATATATATATATATATATAAATATTAATTTATTTAGTAATAGTCTTTCATGATATTTTAAAAACATGTCAACTATAGTATACTATCATAGTAACTATGTGCATTATATGTCCTATATATGTGTGTGAGTGTCACACTCACTGAGTGTGTGTATATATATATATATATATATATATATATATATATATATATATATACATAAAATATATATATATTTACTATATGTATATAGTAAATATACATAAAATATATATATATTTACTATATGTATATAGTATTTATTATATACATACATATATATATATAACAAACACAATGCATATACAAATGTGTAATATATATATATATATATATATATAAAATATAAACTACATATATACATAAGGAATGTACATACGTATGCATGTTGAGAATACTGTATACGTCGTATGTGTGTATTTAATTCTGTATATAGGATAATATCAAAGTATATATATTATTAGATTTAACTTTTAATTCGTATTGATATGAATATACAGGCAGCGTACTTTCGTCGCACGCCTCATATTATGATCGAGTGATCCGGTTGTGACCTGTAACTACAAATATTAATATTTAATAAATTATTAATATTAATTTAAGTGAAATGGAGCTATATAGCATATATATATATATATATAATAATTATGAAATATAAACATTTGCTTCATAGAAAATTATCTACTGTATTCAGAATAATTTTATATTTAATAATATATAGTACATTTAGGGTCTCCTTCCTTCGACTAATGACCTTTGTTTTAGTTTATAAAATGAATGTAGATTTATTTCAGATAATAAATAATGGAAGCTTTATCTACGCATCTTTATAAAGATTATATAAATATAAATATGCATTAATTCGTCATATAAACATGTATAAGGTTGTGTACGAATTAATAATTTTATTAATAGATTAACTATTGTATATATTATTATTAATTATATAATTTAATAATAATTATAATACTTATATAATATTATAGAAATTCACTATATAATATAATTTATCGATATCAATATATTTTTTATAATAAAAAGCAAAATGTGATTTTCTCAGCGTAATTAATTTGTATGCACATTAAAAATAAAATGACTCAGAATATATATTGAATAATTATATCGAATGATTTGTTTATATTTCAATAACATTTATTATTAGATATAATTAGATTTTTTTAAATGATTGTATATAATTACATTATTGTAATATAACTACATGTATTGAAATATAAATAATGAAATACAAATAAAAGTGAGAACAAAAATTAAAGTATAATCAAGCTGCGTAATAAATAACTATAGACAGATAATGTGCAGATATTTATAGCTATATATCGTCGAACATCAAAATCTGGCAGTTCGGTGTGAATGGTTATACTTACAGGCTGCTACCGGGCACGCAATACAGACGTGTTCTAAAATAATTGGCAATATGACATGATATCGTTTACTTTAATTCCATTAAAACCGTAATCGCATGATCTTTATTATATAAGTAGATGATATTTAAATATTATATGTTTAAATTCTATACAATTCTATCTATTATTGATTTATTAATAGGCCATTTTTACATATACTGCTTTTTCATTAATAATTGGTAATGATGCCGAAATCCATATATCAATTAATTTATCGCAATTTAGTTTTTAAATATTTTTTTTATTTCCATTAAAAATATGTAGATAATGCATATATAGTTTGGTGTATGTAGGCAGTGTGTTTCTACTGTGTTTATGTGATCCATATTTAGATTTAAACATACCTAAGTCTCTAAATGCATATTAAATGTATAATTAAAATAGAAGACGATATAAATTAATTGGTTGTCAAGGTAAAACTAAATGTAAATAAATTAGAGCTGCACAGTAAATATTTTTAAAAATAAGTATTTTTTTTTAAATGTTATTAAACATCAAATTTTCTACTAAATTAAGTATAACACAATTTGTAATTGTTACATTACTGTTTATATATTTTATACATTTATAGTTTTTACCGAAGCCACATATTTAATGACTGACGAGCCACCCTAGCGTACATGTATTAATCGGGGGAATATCTTCTAGTAGACTAGTATGAGATAGGTGTACAATTTACATAGTACACGATGTTCATTATATATGTATAAATCTAGTGCGAGTTATTGCAATAGATGATATTAGTAATAACACGTATCATAGAGATTGATATAATGCGATTAATCGCTAGAGTTACGGTACGGTATATTAGAAATTGGTGTATTATTATGTCCGTGAAGTAGTATGCATATAATATAGAGTTTGTAGAACACATCTAATAGGGTGCCTACACTATCTATAGAATACTTGTCGTGTGTGAAAGTGTTGATGCGTTAAATATGCCTAGCAAAAGTTTTCATACGACGACGAAACGCCAATTCCCTATGGAACTACGGGAAACCATCATTAAAGTGAACTTAGCTTTACCAATATTACATATTTTTGATGAAACTTCACAAATATGTTTAATATAACAATTATGACATAACGTGAGCGAGTAAGCAAAACTTTCAAAAACCTTCTATTGTACAGTGTACAATGTACACTGTACAAACATGTTGAGATTACAACAATGATACTAGATGCAATACTCCACTAATAATCCCTGTTTTATGTAACTACGGGAAACATAGAACGTTTTCTAGTCCGGTCAAGCGAAACTATTATTCGATATGACGAGCATTTTATGATTCACGTGAATACTGTGTGATATCCGTACTAATGTTATAATATTTATTTGAATACGATTATTACATTTTGGTATATATGTTTTGTTGCAAGATATTTACAATGATGATACAGCGACAATGTACGTTGAGTTCACGTGTTCGCGTATACTACCCATATCATGTAATCTACCCATGTGATGTAATCTACCCATGTGATGTAGTCTACCCATGTGATGTAGTCTACCCATGTGATGTAGTCTACCCATGTGATGTAGTCTACCCATGTGATGTAGTCTACCCATGTGATGTAGTCTACCCATGTGATGTAGTCTACCCATGTGATGTAGTCTACCCATGTGATGTAATCTACCCATGTGATGTAGTCTACCCATGTGATGTAGTCTACCCATGTGTCATGTAGGCAGAGCGTTGACCATAACGTGTTTATAACTAAAGAAATTTGTATTCTGTGATATGGAGTGAACAGATGTTTAATTTTTAATTATTTAATTGTGGTATATAATCAATGCTTATATTATGTCTATATTATGTCTATATTATATTTATTATATATATATATTATATATATATATTAAGAAGTATTCAAGTGAATAGATTTTAAGAGAAAAATTAACATCGACATATGACATTATTTTTAAATAGATTTGATTTTTGAATTTCTAAAACATTCTCGATTATTAGTCAATTTCAGAACTTTCTTAAAAAATACACACATTTATACCCATACATTTAATACGGTATATAAGCGTATTAACATTTCCCTTATAAATATAAAATGAACTCGAAGCAGAATTAAAATCTATTTTCTATATCATAATACTTCCAGTGAATAAAGTGTATAAATATTTTTTAAATAAATTATTTTCAAACATTTTTCACCACATTTTATAGTGTACAACATAACGTTGATAGCCTATTTGTAGATATATTCATGACTATGCGTGTCATGTACAGGCGGTGTATTGTTATTCTGCGTGGCCCGTGTCATTAGTCAGTATAATTGTGTTGTTGCTAACTAGAGATCCACAATAAAAACAAGTTCATGTGGACTCTAGTAAGATGGTAGGATGGCGGATAGTAGTAAGATGGTAGAATGGTAGGATGGTGGATGGAAGTGAGATACATTATTCCACTTAAAAGAGTATACTATAGGTGATAAAATAAAGGTTCACAACTAATTGTTTTCAGTGAACAGTCGATGCAATTCATAGATATAAAGGTAGCCCGTGCACTAGGGTAGCCCGTTTTGATGGTATTGTTGTCTCTCTCACACAGTAGGTCATCGATGTTATAATAAACATATTCGTGAAGTTTCATCACAAATATTTAATAAAGCGAAACTTTAAAGAAGAAATATTCGTGATGTTTACTTGCGTTGTCGTAACAATTAAATATTTGTCATTGAAATGGATAAATATATTATAATATTAATAAAGTAAAAAAAATACATTAAAATTTAAAATTAATTTTATTATTATTTATTTTAAATTACTATAGTTTATTCGATTATTTTCTAGAAACTTATTTTAATTAAGCACTTTTTTGTGAGCCTATAATAGATATTTACGAGGTATAATACAAACAAATTTTTAAAAAAGTTTATTTTGTTAAAATTCTCAATAAAAGTCTTTATTTGACAAATAAGAGACATATATAATATAATTTTCTTTTTTATTATTCCATTGATAATTCTTTTCCATTTAGAATAAATTTCAAAATTAAATTAAAATCATAAATCGATTTATTATTTTTTTTTTAAATGTATATCTTAAATTTAAATTTGTTCGTTATTTATCAACGTAATATCAATTATTCCTATCTTTTTTTAATATTGTTATCCATTTCTGTATTTTTGTCGATTTTAAATTATTATTTTTTAATTATATATGTAATGATTATTCCGATATAGATGACACTTTTCTTTGAAGAGAACTAAAAAAGTTACCAACATTCTTATTGTGTTCTCATCTTATTGTCCAATGGATATGTGTCTAGATAAATCACATCCTTAGTATGACTGATATAACTTACGTTCGAAAACTTAAGCAAGTTATGTATTTTTTAGATCTTACTAAATAAGACTATATAATATCTCTACCATGAGTACACACTATATTTGTTTGATCATCTGTTGTACATTAAGCGGATAATTACAAAACAATATTTGAGTAAATATGTAAACTGGTCAATGATTGGATGATCACATAATCCATAAAATGCTCGTCATGTCTAATACTGGTTTCACACAGAAAAAATAGGACATTTTCTATTTTTACCGTACTTATGTAAACATAGGAAATCTGCGTTCTGAAGCGTGACAATCTCGTAAGGCAAGTTTAACAATGATGCTGTGAATAATCTCGTAATTCTTGCTTTCTTATCAAAAACCTGATACTAGTGTACTGAGTAATACCGCACTTTTCAACGAGAGTCGGATACTGATGTTATCAATACTCGACACTGAAGTTATGGATGCAATCAATACGCTGAAAGAAGATTAATAACCTGGAAAATAATAACATACTAAGTGAATTAATCAAATACGGAAGTAATTCTGTTGTAAAGATTCTCACTGTTCTGTACTAAAAATCATGAACTTTAAAAACATAGCCAGCACAATGGACTCAATCACTAGTAATACCAATTCCAAAGAAAGGCGACCTTAAGAAATTTCAAAACTACAGAACAATGAGTTTAATATGTCATTCAAGCAAGATCTTATTAAAGATCATTTTTAAAAGACTGAATCCTCAATTATAGCAACTAATGTCGGAGGAGCAATCAGGATTACGGAAAGGAATAGGCACAGTGGAGCAGGTATTTATCTGGAGAAATCTCATTGATAAACATCTGAACAGCCAAAATAATTTATTCCATGACTTCATAGATTTTAAGAAGGCATTTGATAGAGTATATCATGATGGACTATGTTCCGCACTTCACAAGTTTGGAATCCAGAATGAAATCATTGTGATGATCAAAGCACTATAAGACAACTCTACTAATGAAATCCTGATCAATAATACTCAAGGTAAACTTTTCGAAACTACAGTTGGAGTGAGAAAAGGTTGTCTACTGTAACCAATACTCTTCAATGTCTTTCTTGAGGAAATCATGGTTGAAATACAGTACAACTACTTGTCATCAATATCAATCGGCGAAATGCTATTATGGAATTTAAAGTTTGCAGACGACATTGATCTGTTAGCAAGGACAAACGACGAACTTCAAGAAATGACAAATCTACAGGCTATAGCTATATTATAATAGTGCTACTAGATAGTGTATGGAGATCAATGCAGAAAAGGTAAGGTAATGAATAGTAATGATATTTCAATACATGCAATAATCACTCTTTATGGGGATAAACTAGAGAAAGTGAATACGTTATGTTACCTAGGCTCAACCATCTCAAAAGATGGATCTTATGAAATAGAAACCTATATATCAATAGCTCTGCAACATCGGCTATGATACACCTATACACCATATGCAATAGCAAACATCGAAACTTTAGGTTAAAGTATAATTTGAACCGTTTACCTGTATTATCAATACTACCATATGGTTGCGAATCATAGACATTCAACTCAGTTATGTATATAAAAATTCAAACATTCGAAAACAAGTGCCACAGTAAACTGATCGGGATAAAGTAACACTAAAGAAAAACTAATGAATATGTAAGACATAAGATTATTTCCATAATCGGCTACTACGAACCTCTCCTACAAACGCTTAAACGACGAAACCTAAAATGGTATGGACACGTATCCAGACATGACGGCCTCTGCAAAACTATAATACAAGACATGGTTGAAGGAATATGTAAACGAAGACACTCTAAAAAGTAATGGCTAGATAACATTTAAGATTGGACTAAGATGGATATTAAGGATTTGGTAAATATTGTACATGATCGAGACGGATGGAGAAAATGTGTTTCAAAGTCAAGTGTGTTAATTCCCCTATGATTTCTTTTTAAATTTCATATTTATATTTTTTTAAATTCAAAAATTTGAGTTTATTTGTAAATTATTTTCGTAAAATTTTCGAAATAATTTTCGTATATTTGCGTAAATTATTTACAAATATTTTGCAAACTCCATGTTTTATTTTCAAAATAATTAATAAACTATGCCTATTATTTTCAAATTATTTTCTTATATTATTTACAAATATTTTACATACTTCGTATTTTATTTTCAAATAAATTTACAAACTTTGCATTTTCAAAAATCATTTTCGTATTATTTTGGTATAATATTTTCAAATATTTTACAAACTTCGTGTTTATTTTCAACAATATACAGAAAGTTCTAAACTTTGTAAATTATTTACAATAATTTTCAAAATGCGTAAATAAATTACAAACATTTACGAATATTTTTCAAATATTGGTTTACTGGGATCGAATATGAAACGAATATTATAATTTTTAAACGAATCGAATATTAGAATTTGTAAACTAATCGAATATGAAACGAATATTAGAATTTTAAAACGAATCAAATTCTTATTTATCTATTCATTTACATCCCTAATGTAGACCCCTTCGCTTGTGCGGGAAGAAAATAATACGATAACAATTAGATAATACGTTGAAGACGAGACAAAAATAATGAATATGAATATAATAAGTTGATTGATTTAGTGATTAGAGGTAGAGATAATAAGTAAGATTTATAAATCTCTTGTGGGATCTAATAGAATGGATGGTAGGAGGGAGGGAATTACAGAGTTGGACCGGAATTTTAAAAGCTCTAGAATTCCGTGAAGTTTTACTAGATTTTTTACTAATTCCAGGAGATAAGAAGAAGAGGTTTTGGTAATGAAGAAAAGGTAATATTTTACATTCTTAATTAGATCTAGATTTAGAGATATAACTATATAAGTGAAAGAATATATTGATTTATAGATTATAGATAGTATACGTAATTTACACCCGAGGGAGAAGGGTAGCCACATACGAAATGATTGATAAGATGTAGTAGAGTGATCCGGTCGTGTTATGCATTAAGTATAACGTATTGAAGAACGTAAATTCCAATCTAGTGGATCAGTAGATTTAGCAGGAAGTAGATTCAGTAGAGAAGAATAGTATATAAGTCAGGAGAGTACAAGCGCATTTATTAGAGTTTTTGTAAGGTTTCTGGAAAGTGAGGTCTGTATTTTTTTAATTCTGAAGAGATGAAATTTGGAGTATTTTGTAATGGATGATATGTAATTATTAAATGATAATTTGTCATCAAATACTAATCCTAGGTTTTTAGAAGAATAAGAGGGAGAAATAATAATGTTGCTTAGAGTAAATTTGGAAAGGACGCAACGGAAGTAGATATTTTAAGTACAGTAGTCTTAGAGAAGTGGTTCCCAAACTAGGGGTCGCGACCCACAAGTGGGTCGCCTGCCATTTTGTCGCGTGATTTTATAAATTGTACAACATTAAAATAAATAATACAATTTGTTAATAATGATGTCTTAAATATTAAATTCATATAACCAATATATTCTAAAGATTAATACCATATTAATATTTAATATATAGTCAATATATATATACCGCATTAATTATTAATGATTAAAACATACAGCTACTAAAATATATGGCCATATTTATTAATATATTTATGTTTATAATCGCCACAATCTTCGCTCCAATAAATATATATTGATTGTGGAACTAATAAATGATGACGTCAACTTGAAACTGAAAATAGCATCCAAATTTCAAAAATATATATATAAATATACATAAATTTATAAATTAGATAACTAATTAACTAGTCCAATGACTAGACGTCGTAGGGGAACATGATATGGCTTCATGCACAACTTCTTCCAACTATAACGGTCTTTCGTTACATCAAGTAAGGATCGGGTAGACCTATCGGTTCACTCATAGACGTCGTCCATTCAATTTCTCTTAGTGCGACCTCTTTTCCTTATACCTTCAACACGTCCTTGTAAAATAGTATTTGTCAATGTGTCATGTCTAGACATATGGCCAAACCAAGCCATTTGTCTCTTTTTCACTTTCTGTAAAACATGTTCATATGAACCAATTCTAAATATCATTTACTCATGGATATATACATTTGTCTTTCGTTATCTATATATGATATTTAGCATTCTTCTATGTGACTTAATTTCAAAAGAATTTAATCGTTTCTTAGATTATTCGAGAATAGACCATGTTACTGATCTCAAAATGGTTAAATTGATATTTTATTTGCATTTCTTATATTTTTTATTAATTAGAGTCTATTTGTGAAGTCAAACATAGTTCAATATTTAGTATAAAATTGGTTGAATACACTGATGTAACTCACGTATCACAATTGATGGTATTCGTACATAGTAACAAAAAACTAAAAAAGAAGAGTTCCTTTTCTGTGAACCAATTACAACGATAACTAAAGCAGTGGATGTATTTAATATATTAAATTCATTTTTTATTGCTAACGATTTAGATTGGATTAAATTAATGTTGGTGATTACTGACGGAACACCCCATATGTTAGGCATACAATCAAGATTAATAAACTTATCAAAGATAAATCACCAGAAGTAATAATAGTACACCGTTTAATTCATAGACAAGCGTTAGCTTTACGAGTTATTCCAGAATATTTTATAAATATTTTTATCAACAATTTTAAAAACAATAATAAAAACCGTGAATTTCATTAAGCGGTGTTATTTGATAAATTGGCTATTCAAAAAAAGTGTGAAGAAATGGACTTTGATTTTGACAACTGTCATATTATACTCAGGTCCGATGGTTGTAAAAAGGTTGAGTTTTAAAGAGAGAGTATTCTCTTAAATAAGGATGAAATTATTATTTTTCTTCAAGAACAAAATAGAATTGAACTAGCAATGAAATGGGAAGAAAATAAGGGAATTAAATTAATCTTGCAGATGAATTAACAATGTATATTCTAGATATTGACAATCATCTTTATAATATAGCACTTCATTCCTTTTATGCTGATATTAAAGATATGATATTGCAACATGATATTGGTGCAAAGCACACATTTGAAACAAGGGTACTAGGATATTTTTGGATTTTGGTGAAAATATCCTATACATATTTTTTTAATTTAATAATTAAATATATTTTACCTTTTGAAAGCACATATCTATGTGAAAGAACCTTCTCAGATTTTTTTAATTCAAAAAATAAATAAATTAGAAGTCGAACCAGACCTGAGGTGTACTCCATCAGAAAAACAAACAGATATTGATAAATTAGTATCAATAATGCAAATACATAATATTTAAAAATAATATATTACATATTTTATATATTTTTAATAAATCTATTTTAAAAAGTTATTTTTATTTTTTATAACTTATTTTTTTTAATATTTTATTTAAAAAAAATTATACTTAGTGGTCGTTTTATATAAAAAAAACTTAAAATGGGTCGTGAAATAAAAAAAGTCTGGGAACCACTGTCTTAGAGGCATTAATTAGTAGTTTACTGGAGAGGAGCTATACTATTATGCAGTTTGAACACTCGCTTAATTCAGAGTTAATGATATTATGAGAATGTATAGTGAAAAAGGTAAATAGTTGATTATCATCAGAAAAAATTTGGTAGTATATATTAGTAAAGTTTTTAATTAGATCAGCAATATGTAGGATATAAATATTAAAGAGGGATGGATCTAGATGGAGAAAGAGTACAATTTGTCAATTATAATATGCAATAATTGTAATAACCAATAGTAAACATATATGTGTATATCTAATTATACATATTTTATTTAAAATATAATATACAAAATATCTATACTCGACTGTATATAACAACCAGTCTATATAATATAAATATACAATTACATATGAATTGTTAGTACAATAGTATTTATACTAGGTGTAATTAACTTAATTAAATAAATATTATCTATATATTTTTTTTTTAACTTTTTATCAAAACGTATTATATATTTTATAAATCCAATTACAATTTTAATAAACATTACATAATTGCAGTGAAAGAGATAAAACTCACTTACAAGTCAACGAAACAACAGTTCTACAAGTATAATGCGGAATACGAGGAGACTATTAAACAAGCGACGCTGAACGGAGCCGCAGCGGAGGAATTGGTTAGCTATCGTGGACACCACCTACACGACTACTTCACTACCGCCGCATTCATACAGACAAAGTAGCCTAATTATATATTAATTAGATATATTTCATGGATATCCGACAAGAATAATTGTAGCCGATTTATTTATTTAGAACAGTCGACTGATATTTTTAATATTACATGATTTTATTGTAATATACTAGAGATAAAAAATATTATGAATAAATCGAATAATTTAATAAATGAAAAATAATTCTCGTATCTTTACAAATTCTCGTTGTGTTCACAGATATCTGTCAAACTGCCGAATATTTTAGAAAAAGTTCTAAATAAAATATAGCTAAAATAATTCTCGCGGATATCCGTGTCTAAATATCTGCCAGATAATCCGGCTACTTTTTTGTGTATTTTATTTGTATGTACAGGATATATATACCTAGAGGGAGGAGCATGTATTCTCTATATAATATGCATATATACTCCCCATAGAATCACCCATTACTACATTTTAGTAATATATATATATATATATAGATTTATGGTACAATTTAATAGTTTATAGCTTCCTCAATATATGTTATTTATTTTCTCTTAATTATTAAATCTTGTTATAGTTTCCCATATATATTATTATATTATGTTAATAAAATTAGTTCCTAAAATTAATTATTTAAATTATTCTAAATCGCGTATTTTACATTTCAGGAAATTATAGCAGAACCGTCGTGGTACCTATATAATACGATGAAGTTCTTATTGGCTCGTTGCGCGAAGAGAAAATGCGAGTCCGCTTTTTCGATCATTCCGGCTCCTTCGCCGCTAATATCGCATTCTCCGTCGGTGATGTCTTCGTTCGCGCCGAATTCGATGGGCCCCAACATGTTACTACCTCCTAAGATCGAAGAATACGGACTGACGTTACAAGCCGATAAGGAGAGGGACGATAATCCCACCTACCATATGTCGATGTCGGTGTATTCGAATATCGAAATATTGAAAAAACTGAATATAGACGCCTCGGAAGACGCTCAAATCAAATTAGCCGAGTTTAATTTAGATTTACTGAAACAGATTAAAAATAATAATATAGGATGAAAGTACGTGTAATAAAATAAATCGCTCGCGTTCGATATTTCAGCACAACGGCTTAAATATTTGTTATGAATTCACGTTATGCTGCCTTTAACCAACAAATATAGCCCGATATCGACCCTATTTTTATAGACATCATTCAAATTATTCGTTTTAAAACATAACTAGTTATCAGCAAAGCCAAGATACACGGTCGCCTATTAAGCCTATATATATTGTATATTAATGTCACTTCACCCAATGAATAAGTAACATGAGTATTTAATTATAATATAGATATCAATAATATAAAAATTAATATTATTTAGAAATAGGCGCACTATTAATTTAGTAAACATTTAATAGGCATATTTGTTATTATAATAAATTATATTTTCCATAATTATAATTCATATGAAATCAAATTTAATTACATTTTTGATTTACAAAATATACATACAATTTATATAAATATTGTATTGTATTCGAATGTTTAATTTTAAATTGATATTCAAATATTTATAATATTATACATTATATAAATTTAAGAATTTAAAAGTAATTATGTTATCTAATAATGATTATAAATATTAAACATTAAATTTCCTAACTAGTTTCTAAGTTAAGTAATGATATGTTTAATTATATATTATATGACTAATAAAAATATTGTATGTAAATAACAGAAAATTATAAATATGACCAATTAAAAGTATACATGTCTTGATAAATCATTAGACCGTCATTTATTGCTCTACCGTATATCTTGAACTTTGATATCAGGCTGGATTTTTTGGTGTGAACGCAGCTCTATATATTATTTAGTGTGAAATTTTCAAATATAAGTTGATAATTATAAAATTTTATATTTATATAATAAAATTTCTTTATTTATATTCGTTATTGTATTATGAAATAAAAGAATTATAAAAATAGTCTATTAAAATTAATTTATCTGAGGATAAGTGTTTTCTCACAATCAATAGTATTCAACTTTATGTTATAAAATTATGAGAAATAAACACATCAGAGCTTAAGTATATTTATTAAGAACCAGCGGATGCCTTTTATACACAGGCGCAGAATGTGGCGAGCATTTTATTTCTCCCATATATGGTGGTATAACAATGGAATGTAGGCTGTCATTCGTGTACCATTAAAGCGAGGTGTGTGAAACGATGGGGGGCGTATGACATTAGTGCCATTAACAAAGTGTGAACAAAACAAATACATAAAACCATGTAGGCCGATAATAGTGTCCATTAACGAAGTATGACCAAGAAAAATATAAGGCCATGTAGGCCGGCCTTTACTTGTGTGCCATATAAAACGAGGTAAGCAAGTCACCTAAGAAAGGCGTACGTACGTACCAAACAATATAACATCCTCTCTTCCCCGGTTAACTGATCAAGGACATAGACGAGGAGGGTTGCAGAGTTCATACAATGTATGTCAATATACAACAAGCGATTTTAATGTTTCCTGACTGTTATTCTGGCGCCGTCCGACTGACTTTATATCACAGTTTATGAGATAGAATAATATTTGGTGGTGATATAATAAGATCTTGATAATTTTTTTGGAAAAAGTAAAATTAATAATAAAATAAACACTTCATTATATTATATTTTATAAATTAAATAATTGTATTTGTTATATAAAGATATATCTATATAAATCTAGACTATATTTAAACAATATAATAAAAATATACATTTTCACATTAAATTTCTAGATATCAATTATTTCTTATTATTATCGTATATATTTATACACAAGATCATACTTTTATTTATTCACTTTATATTGTAAAATTTTAATTTATAACAAAGAAAAGTATGGATATCTATAATAGTCATATATATTATTACTTTTATATGTAGTAACAACAAAATAAAAAATATATTTTATAAAGCTTTAAAACACATATATAAATTACATGTTTTTATTAAAGGTATCAGTATGTTAGATTATAAAATTAATTTATAATGACATGTCATAAAAGTTTCTTTCTGTTATTTCGAGATAAATGTCTGTACTAATTTGTAGTAAGTACTAAATAACATTCGATAATTAACATATCATATTTAAACAAGGGTATCCCTTTACTATTTAAAACACAATTTTTACTCAACAAATTCACCTCGGACCATAGTGTAACCATTTGAGTTAATTTGAAAATATAGTTGATTAAAATAAATTAAAAATCATAAATGTCGTTTTCATTATAGTTTTTAAAATAAATTATTTTATGTCATTTTTTGAGAATTTACATATTATACAACTGCAGTGTTTTAAATAAATTATAAATACAACTTTTATATTATTAATATTGTGTATAATCATTATAATAACCATATTCCATTATTTAGTCTAAATATAATTAAAACAATTAGTTCACAAAATAAAAGCATTTGAATATATAATTTAAAAATAATTAATTGTTTTATAATTTTTTTCTGCATGATATAAATAAAACTAGTGGTTATTATAAACGTAACAGAACTATAGGTCACATTGCTATATTTTGAGGAAATTTATGATTTATAGTATTATTTATTTCCATTTTTTCAAATGGCCTACTTATATAAATACTGAAGTATTAGTATTGAATTTTGGCACATTATGTATGTTAATGAATTTGCTTCATTAAAAAACTATAAATAAATATTTGTTTCATTTACAAATTATAATATTCATATCATTGATATATTTTACTCTTCCTTACAGAATATATTTTAAAACTTATTAAAATAATGAAATTATAAATTAGGTATATATTTAAAAAGTTTAAATTCATATATTCCAGATATCTAGTACATTAACTTGGCTTTAGTTAGTTAATTTATAAAATACATAAACATTTGATCAGTATATATCTATATTTTTATTTACTTATTTAATATTACTGGATAATTAATGGTTAATCTAATACAAATTTATTTTACATAGTATATTAAATAATCTAAAATATATAGTCATTAAGGTGGTAGACTGAAAATATAGGATCCTTAAATCAGTTATTCATTAAAGTGATATTTCTTCACTATAATATGTATTTATAATAGTTCAGAAATAAGTTTGTAACCAGTATATACTTATAAAATATTCTAAACATCAATTATATTTCAATATTAAAATTTGTATTTTGAGAAACCCAGATATATAATGATAAATTACTACTAATAAATAATAGATAATTCAATTTTTGTCATTAATATCTAAAATATAATATAAGTGTATTATTGTAGAAATATATTACCATTAATATAATTATTATTATCAGATTTAGGTTTACACCAGGGTTTTTGTAGAAGCTAAAGCTTATCGAGACAATCTATAATAATAAAAGACAAATGTTGGCAATATATTTATTTGGTTTAATCAAAGAGACCGAAACCCATGTCATCACCCTCTTCTTCCTCTTCCTCCTCCTCTTCCTTCTTCTCCTCAACTACTTCAGCAGCAGCACCACCGGCAGCTCCGGTAGCAGGTCCAGATGAAGAAGCGGATCCAACACTGGTGATCAAATCTTTGATATCAATGCTGGCTAAGGCTTTGGTGAAGAGAGCTGTACAAAAATATTAACAATTATTAATATATACATATATTAGTTTTATAATATAAACATTAATATAGATATTAGATAAAGATATAAATAAAATATCCCTCAGTATCTGTGATTGACATCAATATTCTCAGATTGACTAGGGCAGATAAAATCATCATTACATTTAATATAAATAAAATATTCCTCAGTATCTGTAGTTGACATCAATATTATCAGATTGACTAGGGCAGATAAAATCATCATTACATTTAATACAAATATACAACATATAAATAAAATATTCCTCAGTATCTGTAGTTGACATCAATATTATCAGATTGACTAGGGCAGATAAAATCATCATTACATTTAATACAAATATACAACATATAAATAAAATATTCCTCAGTATCTGTAGTTGACATCAATATTTTCAGATTGACTAGGGCAGATAAAATCATCATTACATTTAATACAAATATACAACATATAAATAAAATATTCCTCAGAATCTGTAGTTGACATCAATATTTTCAGATTGACTAGGGCAGATAAAATCATCATTACATTTAATACAAATATATAATATATATATATATATATATATAAAAAATATTCCTCAGTATCTGTAGTTGACATCAATATTATCAGATTGACTAGGGCAGATAAAATCATCATTACATTCAATACAAATATATAATATATAAATAAATATTCCTCAGTATCTGTGGTTGACATCAATATTATCAGATTGACTAGGGCAGATAAAATCATCATAATAAATTTGAATATATTTTTATATTATTTAAACTAACATGGCCAGATTGGTTCAACAGATACAGATGCAGCTTTAAGAAGGGTTGTGATTTTGTCCGCCTATAATGTAAAATATATACTTAATATGATATTAATGTTTCACAATTTAAAATATTGTAGTATATTATTATATATTTTCCTTATGAATAACAGCTATTACCAAATATTTTGAAAAGCAAAGATATAACACTTCTCTATGCATGCAACGTAATTTACCCGATACAGCAGCTAGCAGTAGTATAGAATAACTGAAATGTATTCAGCTATGTTTTCATTGATCTATTAAATTAGATTTTACTCACCAAATATATAGAATTTAAATTATACATATCATATTTGTTTGTATATATTAGTAATAAACACTTAGTTTTCATCATATAAATAATAATTTAAAGCATATTATTTAACATTTTAAAAGTGTATAGTTTGATACTGATTTACATTATAAACACATTTTTACTAGTAACAAGTAACCGGATATAGGTCTTACTGGGGTATTTTGTTAAATATACGATTTGAAAATCGTCGAATTTTCGCGTAAGTTTTATATCTTTCCTTAGAAAAACCTTTGCAATTACTATGAAATTCTAGTGTATACATTTGAATTTACTAGTCCGGTTAAAATAATAAATATTAAGAATAATTATAATTCAATAATAAATTGTACTTTTGAATATATGTTAATTTGAGGAAGTCAAACCCATTTAAAGAATTAGTGTACGAAGTGATCTCTTGCACAATATATAATAATATATATAATTATTTATAAATAGTATTTATACTATGCATGAAATCACAAATATACACTATTATTGGTTTCAAATACACTATATATAATTAGGTTAAATTATAACTCTTACCAGAATAAAATATAAAAACAAGTGATATATAATATCAATAGAGATTCGGTTATATTATTAATACACTTAATTGTCGATCATACTATTTTCAGCATATTTATACCTAGTTTTGTTATAAAGAATATATATCAGTTTAATTTATTTTGAGCTACATAATTAAGTCAACAATAACGTAATGATTTTTAATTTACATTATATACTAATTATTATATAGATATATACATAATAGAAAATTAGATATTTTAACATCATTATAAATTATAATATAATACAATTTAGAATTTATTTAACTAATTTAATAAAATATATACATTGGTACAATTTTTATTTCTTTAAATTTAAAAAAAATGAATATGGATTATTGGGACATCTTTGCCAATACCCCTAAATCTGCTAATTCAAATTAGTGATTTTTACAAAATATTATAAATTAATACAAAATCCTATATATATGTGACCTTTGTGTTATGGAATGTATATAGCATACAGTTGTATTGTAAAACATTCTGGTTTAAGTAGTTTACTTAACTAAATCTATTTATATTAATATATGTTTTAATATAAAATTAGCACACTCGACAATTATAATTACAATTATAAATAAGTTCATATTAAAATAAAATAAAAATGTAAGCTTATAGAAATAGAAAGTACGAGGTTGAATTATTTGCTAAATAAATGAGAAATATATTATTTATAATTGAATTAATTATTAAGTATATATATATAATTGCATAGTAATGATTAACTGCGATTCAATCGGGAAATATATACAAATATGCCACAAGTTGTGGTCCACAACATTTAAATATATTTTATTATTTATAAATGATATCTAATCTGGTTGGAAATAATGATAACATTTCTATATTTTAGATTTAATATATATATATGTGAGAAAAATATAAGTGGAACTCGACTAAAGTAAAGTAAGTAAGTATATATGTATGGTCATTAAATAAATATATAATAGTTTATTGATAATCTTAATAATCTATTATTAATTTAAATTAATTAAATTATATAAGTATATTCTACAAAATTATATATATATATATATATATATATATATATGTATAGGGATGATTAATAATAAAATTAATAATAAAAAAATATATATATAATATAAAATAATTTCTAGAAATAGTGACAGGTGTTTGTTTACATTTTATTTATTTAATAGCGTTAACATATTTAATACTTACAGTGATTGGGACTTCATCATCAGCCAAAATAAGGGCAGCATAAGTGCATGCGAGTTCGCTAACTGATCCCATTATATTTATAATACCGATTAGTACTTAAATAAGTGTATGTCGCCGAGTTTGGCCTTAGCTGTTTTAGAACAGTACACTACTTTACAAGAAAGTTTGAAAAGGAAGTTTACAATTGTTATTTATTTATAAATCTCAATCTTTAGTAATATTAGTATTTTTAATTTGTATTAAAAATAAAATGTATTCGAATAATTTAACGAGTAATAACTGTTTGATTGTATACAATATATGCTTAACACCAATATAGTATATACCCTATATACATTATATATGGGTATATACATTATAATTGGGTTGAATTATATTTGTATAAATCTGCAATGTAATTTATTTCACGATTTAAACCATCTGCATACATAGATATATCATCGAATTAAATATATTTATTCAAAAATAAGTCATTGATAATTTTTATAATTTTTCAATTGATATGAACAATAGTTAAATAGTAGCGGGAAGCAGACTTCCAGATAGTAGCGGGAAGCAGACTTCCAGATAGTAGTTTTAAATATCTGATTATAATAAACATGGGCTTATAAAAATAAAGTATATATTAATATAGATGATATAATAACAATATTTATATATCTGATACATCTCAATTAAAGAATCTAGTGTAAGAACCATCGATATAAAGAAAGAAACTTTCTTTATATCGATGGTAAGAACCAGTAATTTATATAAAGCAATAAATCAAGTATATCATATTATTGTATAATATTAAAATTATATATCATCAATCATTTAAATGTATATTCAATCTTATAATGTTAATATTAATAATCTAAATACTTGTTATATTCAGACATTGAATAATTTTAATAATGATATTAATAGTGAAAAGTTGTCACTGACAACGATATTCTAAACTATCCAACTCAACAACTTTATAATAGTATTGATAACCAATGTAACTAAAATTATGATATCATAGTAGATTAATCCAACATGAACACTAATTTTTCAATAATATATTTTAATGCACGTAGTCTAGTCAAAAATGACAATGAAATTACTAATTATCTAAATTCATTAAATCATAAATTTAATGTTATAGTTATAAGTGAAACATGGTTGAATGTATATAATAAATATCTATATTTCATAGACGATTATAATAATATGCATATAACCAGAGATCACAAACGTGGTGGAGGGATATCATTATTTATTAATACAAAATTAAAATATATTTCAATTGATGCACTTTGCAAAACTTCACCAAATCAATTTGATAGGGTAACAGATAAAATAATAATTCCAAACTCTTAGGATATTATAATAAGTGGTATATATATAAATTTACATAATTCGATATAATACATTTTTCTGATATTATTTAATACATTTCCTACTGACAATATTCTATATATATTCGGTTACTTTAATATAGATATATTACAATTAAATAGCCCTAAATTTAGTTAAGTATCACATTTTATAGATATACTTATAGCTCTAGACCTTTAATAACTTAGCCTTCGCTCATCACAAATATGAATTCAACCTTAATAGACAATATTTACTCGAACCATAATTATATACCAATATCAAATGGTTTACTATATAATGGTATTAGTGACCATTTACCTGTGTTTTGTATTAACAAAATGATATCTTTAATAAAGTTATAAATATAAATGATGAGAATGAATATTATATGTCTCAACAAATATAAGCGATTATAAAATATATATTTTAGACTATAATTGGGATGCTCTCTATTTATTAAATGATCTGCATGATTCCTTTGAATTATTCTACTAAACGCAAAAGAAAAATTCCGTTGTAAAAAAAAATTAAATAAAAAAAATGTACATAAAAATAAATGTTGGCTTTTCCATAGTTTAAATAAATATATAATTAAAAAAAAATTATTCTATAAGTCTAAAATTAATAAATCTAGTATAAATGAAATCATATATATAAGGAGTACAAAAAGTATCTTTCTAAAATTCTTATCAAAGCTGAAAGTAATTACCCAAGGTAAGTATTTCACTGACAATAGAAACAATCTAAAACAAGTTTGGAAAAAGATAAATTCTATAATATATGGACAACAATTATTGTAACCATATATGGTTATGTCTTATATGTCTATAGAAATCTAAGGGGCGAAGCCTATTAATATATAACGTCTTTGAGTGTAACAATTAATGTAATACAATATCTAACACAATAGATGATAATATACGTTGTGAGAAATGTAATGATTACTTTTTCAATATTGGTGATAAGTTAGCTTATAAATTAGGTGATGACATTGATAAGAACAAAGTAACCAATTATATAACTAATATTAATCCAAATTCATTATTTATCATCCCTACTAGCTCTGATAAAATAATTAATATTGTTTTTAATTCTAAACCAAAAAATAAATCTCTGTATCTTACAAGGTATATTTCCAAATTTCCTAAAAACTGCTACAGTTATAAGCATACATAAATCAGGTGACATTGATGATCCAACTAATTACATACCTATTTCTTTATTATCGCCTTTTTCTAAAAGTATAGAAAAAGTATTAAAACATAGATTTCTAGATTTCATGGATAAAAACAAGGTGATGAACAATGCCCAATACGGTTTTAAAAATGGGGTTTCAACTTAGGATGCATTATCGGATCTAACTGGGTTCATATCCTTGAGTAAAAAGAAATACTGTGCTACTCTATCGATTGACTTAAAGAAAGCATTCGACTCCATCAGTCACGATATTCTGATAATAAAGTTATAGAAGTATGGTTTTCGAGGAGTGGTTCTTAAATTGTAGTATATTTCCTTAGTAACAGAAATCAATATGTATCTTAAGATTATAATTATAATGGTTCTCAATCACAACTAAATAATATTAAATATGGTGTACCTCAAGGTTCAGTCCTTGGACCCTTATTATTCTTGATATTTATAAATGATATATTAAATCTCTAGGTCATTTTGTACTATTTACTGATGATACCTCAATTACTTTCCATGCAAATAATGTTGTTGAACTTGATACTGATATGAACAATACTTTAAAACATGCAGATATATATGGCTTTCTCTGAACAAACTAACAATTAATTTAAACAAAACAATCTTTATAGTATTTAATAATGCTAAAATTAAACTAGCTAAAATTAAACTTATATTACATAATACTAGCATTGTTCAGACAAATTCTATAAAGTTTCTTGATGTTACAATTAAACTAATATGAAATGGAAAATTCATACTAATTTGGTTAAATCTAAATTATACTATGGCATTTCATTTATAAGAAAATAAAATAAAATATTACCTATTCACATTCTAATACTAATATACTACTCTGTATTTCATTGTCATATTATCTACTGTACACATATTTGGGGTAACAATTATGAAATAACTACGAGACATATATCTATAGCTCAGAATAAAGCTATACGATTATTATACAAGAAAAATAGTAGAACTAATATTGATTATATCTATAAACAACAGCGAATATTAATTGTTAAAGAACTATTATGTGTTAATACATGTAAAATGTACACTGTACACTGTACAGTGTACATTTTACATGTATTAACACATAATAGTTCTTTAACAATTAATACAGTGTACACTGTACACTGTACAGTGTACGGTGTACAGTGTACATTCATGTTCAGAGTTATATAAGGTATGATCCCTCAAAGACTTGCTAATTATTTCATAAGATATTATTCAAAATACAACATGCGAGATTCATATAGATTTATAAATCCCTTTTGCAAAAAATAATTGTAAACAATTTAATATAACAAATAGTGGACCTAGATGCTGGAACAATCTTCCAATGTCTCTAAAATCTATTTATAGTAGTATTACATTAAAACAATTTTGTATTAAAATTAAAAATCTAATATATACAGGTTTTATATTCTAACATTATATTATTCACCAGATCCTACACGATCTCAATATCCAATCTCAGAGTCAATGCAGATTGGAATGGAAAAGTCATTTTTCCATTTATTACCCTTTATTATTTTATTAATCTTTATTATTTTATTAAAATTATGTATATACTATATACATTTTATTATATCAATCTTTATTATACGCTTAATTTCACTAACATGTTGAGTATTTGAGTTATTTTAGTAATTGAGTTTGGTTACTCATTCTATTATTTATAATTATTACTTATAAGTATGCTTTTTTAATTGTTGCCTATATACATATGGTATTCACTATAATTCTGAATGGCATTAATTGCCATAAAGTATTTCTGGCTTTACCTATATCTATATATATAGATATATATATATATATATATATATATATATATATATATATATAATATATATATAGGGGACAGATGGGTAAAGTGGCCAGGAGGTTAATGTGTCCAGCTGGCGTATCTCATAAAATATAAGTTAAATCAAAAAAAATGTATACATGAAATATGTGCATTGGTGAGCATTATTCATTGTATATGTGCATTTATATATATTATTATTTATTAATATAATTACTAATTAATATCTTATTAATATAGGAAACCTCTTTGGTCTATGTTAATATGCAATTAATATTATTTAATTTTTAAGTAATCTATTATATTACAAAATAAATTTAAAACATTACACAATTTATTATTATATAAATATAGATTTTCTCCAATTATTTTTATTTATAAATATATCCATCATAATTGAGTGAATTGTTTCATGGTGGATATTTGCCAATACTAATTAATTTAATCTACACTCTAGCATAGTATACCGCAACCACGTTTTTATATTTCGTAGCTCACTAAATCCACGCTCACATAACACAGAGATTGATGGGCAAACCAATACAAGTTTGATAAATTCTATTATTCCGGGACACATTTTTTGAATTTCAGGAGGTTGTTCCAATATATATATATATATATATATATGTTTTCCTCATCAAATGGTATCGAACTTATTGATTGATTATCTTTCAATCGATAATTCATCATACATTTTTTTATTTACATATGTTTAGTGTAGCAAATTAATAGGATTAATAAGCTTAATCTAAATAATAAACCTATTTTTCATAAATTATATTATTTTATAATAATGATTCCTTTAATTTATAATAATATATAAATATATTTCCTTAGTATCAAATTTGGTTTTAATTTTCATCATTATGTAATCAAAAAACTCAGTATATTTTATTCTGTAAATATTAATGATACAGAATATTAACATATTAACTGATCATATATAATCACATTCTTATATTAACATAACATTAATAATGTTATATTATTTTATCTAGATAAGATACATAGTATTTTGAATTTTTCTCATACATATTTATAATAATTTATATTATATTTATCATTATTATTCTCTGAATTAGATATACTTAAAATTAAATTAGATTTATTTATAATAAAAATAAATTATTATATTATTTTATTAGAAACATTTATTATAAGCTATTTTGTATTATATAAAATGTTTTATATAATATGTTTATAAAATTAGATCAAAAACCTTGAATCAAAATAAAAAATTATATATATATATAATATAAAATACTTTTGTTTTATATCTCCACTGAATGTGTGCAAATTATTTCTATCATTATTCAATTTAACTAGAA
Source organism: Osedax fenrisi (assembly GCA_964019155.1). Taxonomy (NCBI): domain Eukaryota; kingdom Metazoa; phylum Annelida; class Polychaeta; order Sabellida; family Siboglinidae; genus Osedax; species Osedax fenrisi. The sequence continues at coordinate 64,162,348 of OZ025243.1, read as the reverse complement.
TAATATTTACTGTATTATCTGATAATTTATGTTTATTTATTATTGATAATTATTATTATTATATATAATTGTAATCATGTCTGTTTTAAAGTATATTTTTATAAATGTTAACTTCAATAGTATTTGTTTGTATCATGAAATATTTCACTATCATATCCAAGCTTTCGTGAAAAGTATATTTGTGGAAAGTAGAAATGGTAATATTTTAACAGAGGACTCAGAAATAGTCAAAAGATGGACAGAATTATTGCAAAGAACTCTATAGGTAACTATATATACCTTACTATCTAATAAATCCAGATGAAAATATACTTAATGATGACCGAGGTGCTTGCGTAGAAGAGAACTTGCCGATTTTTAAATCAGAAGTGGAACATGTAATACTAAGTCTAAAAAAAGGAAAATCAACAGGTATAGATAACATCCCAAGTGAGATATTATAAACGGCGGTTCACAAATTGTAATAACAATGACTGTTACTTTGCAAGAAAATATGGGATAAGAAAGAATGGCCCTATGCATGGGCACAATCGTTAATTATTCCAATACCAAAGAAAGGTGACCTAAGAAAGTGTAACAATTATAAAACTATTAGCCTGATATCACACCCAAACAAGATCATGCCGAGAATTATTTTAAATCGACTCAATCCAATAGCAGATAATATCCTAGCGGAAGAGTAAGCATGTTTCAGAAAGAAAAGAAGCACAATCGAAAAAATATTAAATTGCAGAATTGTGTCAGAGAAACATGTTGATGAACATGGAAGAACATTTTACCATAACTTTACTGAACTCAAAAAGGCATTTGATCGAGTCTGGCACGAATGATTATGGAAAATAATGAGACACTTTAATATAGATGAAAATATTATTGCAATAATCGAAAATCTTTATAAAAAAAACAGTACCATTTTGGTTAAAAACAAAACAAGGACCTTATTTAATACGTCGGTAAAAGTACGACAAGTACCAACTCTCTATAATATCTTCCTAGAAAAGATCATGCAAGATACGCTAGAAGATCATTGCATCATCATAGCCGTTGAAGGATATGAACTATGTAACTTAAGATTTGCAGATGATATCGACCTGATGGCAAGATCAAACACAAAGCTGCAATCACTCACAAACAAACTCTGCAAGTGCTCAGCGACATATGGTATGGAGGTCAGCTACGAGAAAAGTATATATTGGTCAACGAATTCGAGAATAATGAGACAGCTGAAGTGATAAAGATAACCATGAACGATTAACCATGAACCTCTTGAACCATGAAACCCTGGAAATGAAACCCCTTGTGTATGACTCTAATGAAAGATGGAAAAAGTGAAACAGAGATAAACATAATAATGGCGTCAGTAATCTCTGATATACAGAGTATACAGAGAAAGAAAAAAAATGATTATGTATACATAATAATTGTTGAGTGCATAGGTCAAGTTGAGCACCTCCTATCAACAATAAAGAGAAGGAACATATCATATGTTGGTCACACGATGCGTCATGATAGTCTGAATAAAACTGTGATACAAGGTTGCGTTGTTGGTGAAAGAAGAAGAGGACGACCCAGCACAAATTGGATGGATAACATAGTGGAATGGGCGGAATATTTGAACAATATTTGACATTCATATTTTTTAATAATAAATGTACAATATATTTTAGGTCACTGGTAATATAATCTAATTATTTATATTCTTTCAGTGCATAGATTATACCACTATATTGATATAGTGTTCTTTTAATACATGGTTTTCGCAGTCCATCTTGTGGGAATATTGGTTTCAATGTATTTGCTTTGTTATTATTAATATTATATACATTCCGGAATTTGATAGTTTGTTCATATAATAATCCCAAATCATGAACCACTATCAAGGCTTTTATTTAATTTATATTGTTTTCTAATGTATATGCTATTACATTTGTGCGATGAGCTCCACAGTGTGTAGAATAAGTTAATAGCTGTTTAGTTACTATTATAGTATTTACACAATTACATTTACCAGACATATTAGCTGCACTGTCATATTAATAACTGACTGTCCTTTTAATTTAGAAATAGTCAAGTTAAGATGTTCAAGTTCAGATAAAATTCAATTTGCTATATTTTCCCAAGTTGTAGCCTCAGTCATATTGAATATTCCTATGCATATTTATTTAATTTCTAGTTTTGATGTCAAATAATGAACCTCCAAAATGTCCTGCTCACTTCCGGGTATATCTTGAATTCTATCACATTGAATTGAGAAATTCCATTAATATCTTTCAATACAATATTTAATAATTAAATTTTATATAGTTGAATAATTTCATTCTGAATTTCGCCAGATAACAAGCATCTCTCATAAATATTCTCATATTTCATGGAGTGAGCGGGGGGCAAAAGTTAGCCCTCCCCCATATTTTTTGTAAAATTCGTTAACAAAAATGTGTATTAACAAAGACAATATACTAGATTTAATACATATATATATATATATATATATAATGTATATATATATAATTTATTATAACACATTCCATGGGGGGGGGGGGGCAAATATACTTAGCCCCCACCCATATTTTTGAATGGGGGGGGGGGGGGTCCGATTCTTGTATCACATAGAATTAATGATATAAATGAATTCATATTATAAAATAAAACAAAATTCATCATTGAATTTTATGATCGTAACATAAGATAATACTAGAGTATACTCTAACTATAGTTAATATATGCACTGTTATATAAGAGTGGCACTCCGATGTATGATGTAGCCTGGTTCATGAGTGCGTTAACGTGTGTGCGCACCGAGGTTTCACTCATCACTGTAATTGTTCCACATCTCGATTAGTTTCCTCGGATATCCGTGTTGTATCTGTTTGCGTGCGTTGCTGTAGGTTAGACTATAGTTCGCGTGCGTTATAACACGTAACATAACAGGAATATCACGTGATGTTAATCAATTGCGTCGTAGATATTATAACATAAATACTCGTAGAATTATTATCATTATTTATTTAAGTAATTAATTGATATATTATTATTTAATTCTTAATTTCAAATCTTAATCGTTGGTTTATATATATATACATTATTATAATATTTTATAAATATGATATCTTTGGTGAATATTTCCGAACTATTTCTTATGACTAAATTACTATCATTATATTCCGTATTAAAGTAATTAAATCAATAAATGTACATAAATCAATGAATCAATAAATCAATGCATTATTTTCACAAACTGTAAATTCCCTTCCTTTGTAATAATCATCTTCGCGATTATTTTTTCCTATTACATAATACTCATCTCCGGAGAACATTATTAGCTCATTTTTCACGCTAGATGGCATCACGGCATCAATGACCATTCTGTCCGCTAAGTACTTCAGTTGTTTGTCTACGCAATTTGGAGCTATACTTTCTTTACGACAGTACCTCGAATCCTGGAAATACATATCGTATACGTACCGATGTCCTTCTGTCAAGTCATTCGAGTATTTTAATATAATCACTTATAAGTATATACTTAACTATTATATACTTAACTTATATAATATAATTTATTTAATTTTCTATTCTAGATTATACATATATAATTAAATATTATATATAAATACTATTACATTTTTTTAGTAACTATATATAAAGTATTATTATAATATATCTTATAATCGTCTGTTTAAAATAAATTGTAAATCTAAATTAATTTAACTACACATATATATATATATATATATATATATATATATATAGAGTATCTACTATATAGTTTGTATACTTAATATATTGTTAAATATATAATTGTATACATATATGTACCTTTTAATGAAAAGTATACATATTCATGCATAATATCATCATCTCCCTCATCTCTTATTTTGTATGGACATTTATAAGATGTAACAATATTTATATCTGGTATTCCATCAAATTCCTCACTTATATTCTTTGGATAATCGAATATTAAATTAGCAGATGATATGATTCCATTATTAAAAGTTATTTGATCGTATTTATACACTTTAGCATTCTGTTTGGAAAAATATAAGTTAATAATTGATAATATATATATATATATATAGGGGAGGGAAGGGGGTAGTGGCTGAAGAGGGAGTAGTGGCCGTTTTAATTAAGGCTTAAATGGTGCTTAATAGGATAAAAAGTTCTATATACAATATTTAGATAATCCAAATATCTATAATATATAGTACATTTTTTTTTAAAATAATTAATTAATTACTCTAATTTATTATATAATCATTTTGTTGTCAAATTTGGACACAAAACATGATTATATATATTTATGCTTATTTATATGTTAGATTATGTGAATATATAATTAAATCATTGAATCAAATAATGTGCGTATACACCATAAATAGAATTATTTAATATTACATAATTACAAAAATATAAATAGAATACATTACGAGACACATATCGCATTTTCTGGTACTAGCGGCCACTACTAGAGCATTGCCTTATTTTAGTGCTTTTTTAATGCTTAATCAAACGTTTATATTATTAATATAAACACTTTATATATAAAAGTGAAATCACAGTATTCTAGGACTATATGATTTCTAGTTAATTCAAAAAATAAGAGTCTACAATTCAGTATTTATCAATATATTAGAAATCTTCTGAGGCATATTAATTATCGGCCACTACCCCTTCCCTCCCCTATATATATATATATATATATATATATATATATATATATATATATATATATATATATATATATATATATATATATATATATATATATAATATCATAAGTTAGTATAAATAAGTACCAAGAAATAAATTAGTTAAAACTTACTTTATCAAATAAATAAAGATATTCAGAATTTTTAAATCCCAATTTTAATGCAGAACTAATATCTCCTGAAAAGTTAGCAAATACATCACTTATTAAGAAAGGTACTATTTCTGATTCTTCGTTTATATTCTTATTTTTTATCGGGATAATTGTAAATTCGTTTCCTAATTTGAAAATTATACATATGTTTAATTTAATAATAATAATATTCGATACAATATAATATCAATAACTTATTATAGTATGTATTCTATTTATTGATATATATATATGCATATAATTGTTAAAATTATTATTATATTAAAAATAACATAGTTGTATTTAAACAAATTATAAACTTGCCTTTATAAGCTATTACATATTCATTATACTAATCAATATATTATTGTAAGTTATGTACATACGTTATAGTGCTATTATAACATTACATCATTTATTAAATGTTTTAATACATTTTATTTATAAATAAATATTATATTATTATACTTAATTATTAAATAATGATCATAATAGTTAATAAATATAATGTTTAAGGTATTTACTAATTATATTATAATATTTATTATATATTTTATATATATTAAATATCTATATTCTACACTGTATAATTTATACAGTGTATCGAATATGGCCCCGTTTGTTTTGATTACGATTTATGAGATCACATTTAAAATACTCGATTTGGCAGTTTATATACTAGTAATACTAATAATACTAGTACACATTATAAAATAATATAAATAATAAATTGTAGTATATATTATAATTATTATAATGATATATATATATATATATATATATATATATATATATATATAAAGTAGTCTTTATTTTTATTATTAATTAAATAGAATACATGTACATGATGTAAAATATATTAAATTTTAACTAGATATTCTACATATTACATTCAAAATTGTAACATTTTGTTAGTATTTTATTGACGTGTGGTGGGCTTCGCACCCAAATCAATAAATCTTACGACTAATTAGCGATTGCCAGCTATATGGACAAATATATCTTTGCTGTTATTTTGTGTATACATGTTATATAATAAAGTTCATTATATGTTATTGATACATGAGATCCAATATGATATATTATATATATATATATATATATATATATATATATATATATATATATATATATATATATATATATATATATATATATATCATATTCATACTGTATATGGTATACATTAAATTAAAATATATAGTGAATCCATGCAAAAAATGCTTATGGTGTAGATGGATTATATCGAAGTCGGATACCTAGTTAATTTTGGTTTCTCCTTCTGGTGTTAAAACTAGATTTAGTATCTCTATATCATTTAATATGTAGTATATGTGATACGTATACATGTTATTTTAAATGTCTAAATATTCAAATTTAATAAATATAAATATCGTATATGAATAAACGGAATAAATTCATTTTGATATTTACATATTGGAATATTTAATAGTTAAATACAATTCTTCTATATTTAATTATTGTTATATAATGTTATAATTACTATATATGTATCTTATGTATATATTAATATCATTCGCTATACAATAAACGGCGTGCGACGCATGTGCGCCTAGTACCGGGAATATTCTCACGAATTCCTGTATAGCCGTCTCACATGACCGTCCAGTGCGACGCATAGATAATGCGATGCGTAGATAAATAGCTATATAAATGTAACAGCCCATCGCCATATGTATGGCACTTACTGTAGTCTAATACATAATGTAATAAAGCCTTGACTCTCCTACCAACAACTTAATATATATATATACTATAGTAACAGTTTTGAAATCAATGGGGTAACCCCGGCAATCGTAGATAACTTGTTATTGACGTTCAGATAACTCAAATAATAGCTCTCTAAGAATCTCTTTATTTATCGTTAAAGCTCGGCCACTACACAGGGTTTTCATGATAACCACAGATGCCTGACTGATGTAGTGCCTGATATACCTCATACCACACGTCCACGGTGTAACGAGAACCAGAAATCCGTTAAGCTAACGAGTAACGGTCAGAAGAATAACAAGAATCTGTCAGCGGGGGAAGCTTCGGCTCACCCTGTACCTGCCCACTCCTATACCCTGCTGGTGTACACACCCATAGAGCATGCCCACTACTCGAACCAGCCCCTCGACTATCACATGACCTTATCGTATCAACTCGTTGCCACTGTCCCAATAGTTACTAACAGTAAAATGATCGCTCCTCAACAAAGAAACTATCCAGCCGCTCACAGTGAAATATTTGCGTCGATACATCGGATTCCGCAACATAATCTATCGTATAATCCCTATAAGAAAGTGGGTTACCATCAAAATCAATACACTGATGTTAAATTCTTGAAGATTAACCGAGAAGATTCGAAAAGCCTCTATCAACTTCATAAGTTCATGAATTTGTCACCTCTAAACAATATCAGAATGCCAATGATAATGCAATTTAATTATTGAGTTAACAACATCAGCATCAGTAATAATAACAAAAACAACAACAACAGTTACTAAATAAACAACCTCAAAAACAAGAACGGCAAGAAATAAAAATAAAACTAGCGCAACATTAGCACACATTTAAACAAATTCAACAAGAATTACCATCAAAACAATCAATACATCAGAAAACCGCTCTCCTCGAAAATCAAATGATACAAAAATATCACCAAAGAGCATTACAAACAACAACAATAGCAGCACCAACATTTGCTGCAAAGACAATCAGTTCTTCAAAGAATCCAGTACACAACCATTAATACTCAATAACCGAGACAGTTACCACAGTCGTTGCAGAATTCCCTGCTATAAATGTTCCCGCTGCACTCCACCTACCAGTAGTTGTGGATATTATAATAGAAAACCAATACGAATACAATAGGCAAGTCCTCTAATTACAGCGAGGCCACCCTTACTCAACTCCAATCATAACACCAGTGACAACTAATCAATCTTCCATTCCTATTATCATGACCGACCTAACTCAAATACAAAATTTTAATTTAACTACTAACACCTCATCCACAGAGTCTGTAATACCTCTACGACGAAGCCTGAAAATTCGACGACCAATGGATCGATGCACTCCATGATCACTGCTGACTCCCAGAGGAAGGAGCTGAATGTCACAAACACCACAAGTAGGTTTATATTATTGGAGTCTGTCACTTGATCTATTATATATTTAGTTATCCTCCCACATTTCTCCACCCGGGAGAAAGGGGTGATGTTATATATATTGTACTGGTATAATTACTAAACGTGTATCATATGTATTTCTTACTATCATTCGCTGTACAATGAACGGGGTGTAACTTACTATAGTCTAAAGCCTTTACTCTATTTCCAACAACTTAACAATTATCTTTGATAATTAAGCCACGCCCAAGTTCAATATGATAATTAACTCGGTAGCCAACTTCGATATACCCGGTTTAGATTATATATTACTACTATTATATTTAATATATAATAATCATATAAACTATAGAATAAATATATAATATTTATTACTAATATTATAATAAATATAAAGTAATACTATACTATTTATGGTAGCCAAAGACCGGCATACGAAACAGAGGGAGAAAACTCAAAATATTCATAGACATCTTAAAGAACTGTGACTGAAGAAAAAGACGAATTACGAACACTGATGACAGACAGAGAAGGATGGAAAGTAATTACAAGATGGTCAAGTGAGTAATCGACTAAAGTAAGTATGTAACAGTATACTAAATATAGATTAATCTAAATTATATGTAGACTATAAATGGTTACAACCAACTAAATTTAATACTTCTTATATTTCTATAGAGAGGGTTAGTTGATATCAAATTATTATATTACTAATACCTAATCTTCAATGTATTATACTTTGTATATAAACTCATTCATTACACATCACAAACACGTAAGTGTTATGCATGATACACATGTAGATTCATACTCTGACATAAGAGACATATATAGTCTATGTTAAGCTATTGTCTGTTACTATATATTCAATTTCCTATATATTCCGCTCTTATTTCATATATTATTAATTGGGAAGTCATATATTATAGAGAAACGATTATTTATCTGATTAATTTATATGTGTTATGAAGGGGATTTACTCCCCAACACCACCACCTAATAACAATATCACCCTCCTACACACAGTCACTTTAGGACCGACTTCAGATACTGTAATCCTACGCTGAAGCTCCAGAATAGGCACCTTCCGACCGCTTCGCCCTGTAATCTCTCTTCTTTGGGAAGAGTGGATGTTATATTATATATATATATATATATATATATATATGTATAAATCTTGTTATATTATCATACCAACGCACGCATACCTAGTATCTTGTAGATATGCACGCACATTCCTGCGTAGCCGTCTCGCATGACTGCCCTACTTGCAGGCGGCTGGTTATATATAACGAACCGCCGCTGTATATAACCAGTCCCTTAATTCGCCCCAATAAAGTACATAAGTCTTGGTGCTCTTATCTATGCATACAGGCATACGCCTTATGCCTACACATAACTAGTATGCTATAGACACATCCAATACATATTATATATATTATATATGTATACATATATATAATATATATGTATACATACCCTATACATCCATTTCACCAACATAACATAAAGTTTAGGATATTTACATTGATATCATAGATAATTCATATAGAAATAGTTATAATATATCTATTATTAATACATACTTTTATTAGTTTGAATATTTATTATTCTAGATCTGGCCTCCATTTGAGAAGAGGTAATATTTTCCAGACTCAATAAAAATACTTCCTTATCATCTTCACAATTTCAGTTTATAATCGATGATAGTATTTTATCAACATTACCTGGGAATTAATATAATTCATTATTATAGTAATTTCATAATTCATTTTTAAACTGCAAAAAAATATGTTTGCCATTTAAATATAAATATTTAGATATTAAAACATTTACCTGTCGTAATGTCTGCCTAAATTGCTTTGTATTTGGATTATCACAATGGAAAACTTTTGATAATATCTGAGTATTAAATATTTATATTATTATAATTTTATTAACTTAGTTCCATTTAAAATTTTAAATAGAAATATCCAGCTTGATTTCATTCGTTATAAATTACTTAACATTATTAACAAATAGACACAAGCAAGCATATATTAATAGTAATAATAGTTTCAATATAATGTAATGCTTGTATATGCATATTTAGATTAAATATCCAGCTTGATTTCATTCGTTATAAATTACTTAACATTATTAACAAATAGACACAAGCAAGCATATATTAATAGTAATAATAGTTTCAATATAATGTAATGCTTGTATATGCATATTTAGATTACATATTTTATATCATAATAATTTAAAAACTAAATATATTATTGATTTATATGGAATTATAAACTTATTAAAATTGTGTGGTTCTAAAGAGAACCGATTGTTTATGAAATTAAAAAAATGTATTTAGTAATAAATTTATTGTCTTCTATTACTGATTGTTTAACTAATTATCCTGAAATTTAAAATAATTAGATACACCAGTATCGGGATGAATATACTTTGAATGTGTTAGTGTATGATTGTAGTATGTGATAGTGTATGATTGCCTACGCGTATTATGTCATTTCTTATCTTCATTTCTAATATTCTTTTATACTTTAACTGCTTTCTTAGATTTTACCTAGTTATTTTAATCATGCTAAAATGAGAACACATATAGGACAATAATAGGCACAAAATGATACGAAGATTAATTAAATATAAATAATAGTAGATTATATTATTTAGTATATAATGTTGATTATAATGATGTGGATTGTGTGAATTCGTTTATATGTATGCAAATATTATATAATATTAATTAGAATTATAATACACATATATATATATATATATATATATATATATATGTAGTGATCTCGTATGTAATGATTTCATTTTGTTTGATGATTTTGTGATAGGTGTAAATGCTACTATTCATAAATATTTGTTTACATTGATATATATATATATATATATATATATATATATATATATATATATATATATATATATATATATTATCATTTCACACACGATCACTGGTATTCTATAAAGTTGATGGTAACTATTATTTATTAAATATAAATAAATTTGCACAATGATATATAATTTGTTATGTTAACTAATTAATTATATTATGTTTATATAAATATATATAAATCACGAAGCTTTTAATCAGGGGTTCCGCACTAAACTATGCACATTTATCAAATAAAATAAAAATTGTCTACTAAGCACAATATTTGATAGATTCACTTCGTGATATAATGCAGCTAAAATAACAGAAAAATAAAATCAAACAACCCTAAAATACCAATCCGTAAATATATATATATATATATAACAAATATTATGTGTCTAGTTACATGAGGTTCGTTGAGTGGGTACTAGGGATGTAAATGATGCCGAGCTTTTGATGCCGAGCCGAGACTATTGGTTTTTGATGCCGAGCCGAGACTTTCATTTTCGGAGAAAAAACGAACCCATACCGAGCCGAAACTCTAGCTAAACGAGCCCGAGCCGAACTGAGACTTTAGCTAAATGAGCCCAAGCCGAGCCGAGACTTTAGTCAAACGAGCCGAGACTCTAGTCAAACGATCCCGAGCCGAGATGAGACTCTTACAAAATATAATCGAGCCGAAATGATGCTTTTTGGAAGTTATATTTTAATCATCATTTTTATATATTTATCCATATTTTTAATGTTTCCTATTTCATGTGACATAATATTAATTATATGTATCGATAAGTGGCTATTTTGTTTATAATATTAATATATTTTTATAATATTAATATATTTTTTCAGTTCAGTTATTCTGATCGTATATTGATATTGGTGTTAATTTATATATTACTCGAATGACGATCGAATTATTTTATTTGATGTCATTAACTGATAAGGAGGTAAATTAATTAAAAGTATGTTACAAATTGTAACTTACAATAGTCCAATAAAGATTTGATTTAGCAATTTACATGTATTACAATTTATATTTGTTCTTATAATTCTAATATTATTCAATTGATAGTTGGCTGATTTGACTTTTTGTGTTTATGAACATATTAAGATTATTATCAATTAGCAATCCTGGTAGTTATTTATGATACTTATCTGATAGATTGTATTGTAATGAAATTATTTTCGTTTGATATACAAAACAATGATCCTGCAGATGGTAACTGACACTGAAACTATATTGAGCTTATGAAAACTTAGACTAACACTTGAATGATGCCTTTAATAAGCATGAGTTAATAGAAATGCATTTTATAGAGACTGAGACTACATCGATACTTTAGGTAACCCATTCTGAGACTTAAATGATCATATTGTTATTTACACTGAGACTGCATCGATGCTTTAGGTATTGAGACTGAGACTGCATCGATGCTTTGGGTAACCGAGACTGAGACTGCATCATGCTTTAGGTGACCGAGACTGAGACTGCATCGATGCTTTAGGTAACCGAGACTGAGACTGCATCATGCTTTATATTTGAGCATCATTTACATCCCTAGTGGGTACCATACAAATTATTCATCTGAAATATGATTATGATATATTAATTTAATAATTATATAGGAATATATATATATAATACCTTATATGTCATAGTAAATTATTCACCGAGTAGTGAATTCGTGTTTTAGGATTATGGTCAAAAACTTAAATGACCGCAAACATTCATCGGCTTATTATTAAAATATATATATATATACAAATATTAATGTTTGTAAAAACAAAAATACGCTATTGTAAATTCACTAATTCGAATAAACAATTTTACAGCGTTCAAATCGCGCATCAATCGTGAAGATTTTTTACTAGGTACCGTGTTTTATATATATACATACATATCATAATATATTATGGTATACCGTATCTTATATATTAATATATTATTATATACACCCTATACGCATCGTTTACTTGAACTCTCGGTTAGAAAAGTGACATGTTGGGGGCGATTTCACTAAGTAAATGTATATTATAAATATGTTATTAAATTAAATTAAATTTATTTAAATTAAATGTACATAAAATAAATTTAAAACTTAATATTAAATTTTATAAATTAATAAATTTATATTATAAATATTCGTGAATCTCGAAGCAGGTGCCGATTATTATTATTAGAATGTCAGAGTTCAATGTTTATTTAGGGTTGTGTGATTTCTTTGGTTTGGTTTGATTATGCTGTTTTTTAGCTGCATTATATAGCTGCCTATCAAATATTGTGTTACTATAAAATATCTTATAATGCGTATAATATATAATATGAGGTAATAATATGAGGTAATGTATATATATAAATACAGCCCACCTTGAATTCTGACATTATTATAATAACAATCGGCGGATTGATTTGAGATATTTCTAAATATTTAATTAAATAACACTATTATATAATATATATATAAGTATATATAATTAACCGTATGTAAAATGAAATTTATATATGTTTATAAATATATTAGTAACATAATTAGAATTATAATTAAATTACAGTTAATTTACTGAAAAATAAATATTATATTTAATAAAAAAAGTACTTATAAAGTAGTAAATTTACATAAATTACTTATAAAGTAGTATATTTTAATATAAATATATAATTAAAGTACAGTATTATATATATATATATATAATTAACCTTATTTAAAATAAAATATATATATATATTTTTAAATAATATTTTATAAATATATTTAAATTATAATTCTGAATATAATATTAAAAATATGCTAAGATATTAAACCATGACAAGTAGTGCCATCTATATTGCGGTATCACCCAAATTAAAATTTATTTCACGTAGATAGATACAAGTGGCATATCTTTACTTCGTAGTATCTTTGATATAAATAAATGATTTCACAGTATTATAGAAACTATTGCATTACAAATTAGTTAATATTATTCAATTATTGCTGAAAGTTAATTATTATATAACATGTTCTATAGTGCACTATTATAGTATTATGATAATATTAAACATTTAAAGATTAATAATAATTAAATTATAATTAGATATAATTTCTTATTTTTACGTGTAATTGTTTAAAGTATAAATACTAGCTTGCTACCATATTGACCGCGTGTATAATATACATGGCGATAATAGAGTAATATTTCGTAATTAATAATGAAATAGTGTTTATAGAATATTGTGATATCATTCATTGGTATTTTGGTTTTGAATTAAAATCACAAGTCGATAGATAAACATATATAGGAATGTAAACTATGTTGAAATAGTTAAATACCTGTGTTACCGATTACTGGTATATTAAAGGTTAATTAGTAATTACTAATTACCACGAGCTATAGAACAATACGTATATACGTTCATTAAAATAGATATTACTCGTCACTAGTATCGAGATCGTATTGTGATCATAACAAAGCGTTTATTTATAACTATCGGAATGTATTATTATATTTACGTTACGTAATGTATAAGACAAATGTCCTCTATAGTCAAAACAATAGAGCTAAACACGTAAGTCGCGTAGACATAAAGTAAAGTATGTGAGGACATAAAGTAAACAATATAAATAAATATAGTAATCGTCACACATAAAAATACGAATAATAATTTAAAAGGTACAAGTCAGATATACATCCTACATAATCCAGGAAGATTATTCCTTACTGCAGCAGATGCGATTCTGAGGGATTTTCCAATAGTTCTTTAGATTAAAATTACAGCTATACATATAGAGGAAAGTCCCAGATTACCGACCCCCTCCTAATACCAACCCCATATCGTATCTCAGTAACTATAAGATATATCAAAAAATAATATATACACGAACTGTTAGAAATTTAATGATAAATATGAATAATGTATTTTGTTTTAAAAAATATTCAATCCTACAATTATTATTTGATAAAATGTAATATTCTGCTTTTACTTTTTAAATATTTTAATAATAACTTTTTTTAAATTATTGTAAATACTTTATTCTTTAAAAGAAAACTTAATAATGCGCATAATATTGTATATCAATAAAATGTTTATAACTATTATTAAAATAATTTAATTTAAATAACTATTAACCAATATATTAAGATTTTCTGAAGGAAAGATATGTCACTTGTATCTATTTACGTGAAATATATTTTTATAGTATATATCCGACCATATAGATGGCACTACTTGTCGTGATTAATGATATTTACCGGATATTTACCGGATTTTAATATAATTTGTAAAATATTTAATAAATATTATTTAAAAAATATATATATATATTTTATTTCAAATAAGGTTAATTATGTATACTTATATACAACTTATATATATATATATATATATATATATATATATATATATATATATATATATATATATTACCGTATATATTTATCTTAACGTAAATTTACTACTTTATAAGTACATTTATTTAAAAGTAAATTTACTTTAATTTAATGATAATCATAAACATTAAATTAATGTTTATACTTATATATTAATACTGTATACGGGGAATACGGACGGTAGGCAAAAATTAAATAACTATAAATAGCAAAGTTCACGCAAGGCGTGCGACGCACGCATAGATTTATAGTTTACATGTAAACTATAAATCTATGGACGCACGCCTTGCACGCCGACGCACGACGTGCATTGATATCCTATAATAGTTGTGTATTAAAAGTAATGTATTAAAATAATGTATTAAACAGATAATTCACATTGCTACATATATATATATATATATTTTTTTTTTTTTCTTTTTTTTTCGGACAATGGTTAGTTAATAACCAGAGCCAATTATCCCATTTATTAGCGAAAACATATTAATAAAAATATGACTAAGTAGGCAAGGGAGAGGCCAGGTAATTAAGGATATTACAATAATCCATTGCAGCAGTATTTGCGATACATATTTAGACTGCCTGTCATGACACGAATACTGATTAGCGTAATATCATGCTTCCTCAGGCCTAACGAATATAGGTCTTTAGACGTTAGGGATGAGGGTATACCACGCCAGTTCCTACAAGAGGCACTTAGTTTAGCCTGCTTTGCACCAGTAAGTTGTTTTGCGTAGGAGAGTATTTCAGGTTTGTTATAGTAGTCAGTTTTGTGTCGGTAATTAGTATCGGTATCTATTGTATCAGTTGAGATTTGCGTATCTATAATATAAACAATGTCATTTCGGTAAGCCAGTAAGTCAGGTTTGCGTAAGCCAAGTTGTGTTCGTATGTGTGGTTCCAGTATAGTTGTAAATTTGTACTTATTTAGTAGAGTGATTAAAAGAGCGTTAACATAATTATGCCTGTGAATAATGTTATATATATATATATATATATATATATATGTGTTTGTGTGTGTATGTATGTATGTATATGGTTGTTTAATTGGGTCATGGTCCGGTAAAATTGTTTTGGTGACTTTTAATAATTAATAACATTGTTATTTTAGTTTTTTTTATTATTATTAGTTCTGTATTATAAAGGTTG
This sequence comes from Osedax fenrisi, assembly GCA_964019155.1. NCBI lineage: Eukaryota > Metazoa > Annelida > Polychaeta > Sabellida > Siboglinidae > Osedax > Osedax fenrisi. Next base: position 64,145,979 of record OZ025243.1, on the reverse strand, counting down.
TCTAAGGGTGTGTTTTTGGTCAACCACATGTGTAACAACCACAGGTGGAACAACCACAGGTGTACGAGAAATTCGTATTCACTGCATGTAAAAATCCAACTGTTACAAACCAGACGTGTTTTGTAACAGTTGGATTTGTACATGCAATGAATACGAATTTCTCGTACACCTGTGGTTGTTCCACCTCTGATTGTTACACCTGTGGTTGACAAAAAACACACCCTTAAAGTTGTAGAACTATTTTTGGCAAACCTATTTTTAAAACTTTTAATATTATTTTTATTAAATAAATTATATTTTTTTATATATATATATATATATATATATATATATATATATATGTATATTGTGATTTTAGTACAAAGAACTATATGAAGCTTCCTTATCTCATCTTATCTTTCCGCATCTAGATTCCTCAGAATCGCATCTGCTGCAGTAAGGAATAATCTTCCTAGATTGTGTAGGATGTATATCTGACTTGTATCTTTTAAATTATTATTCGTATTTTTATGTGTGACGATTACTATATTTATTTATGTTGTTTACTTTATGTCTACACATACTTTACTTTATATCTACGCGACTTACGTGTTTAGCTCTATTGTGTTGACTATAGAGGACATTTGTCCTATACATTACGTAACGTAAATATAATTTAACATTCCGATAGTTATAAATAAACGCTTTGTTATGATCACAATACGATCTCGATACTAGTGACGAGTAATATCTATTTTTATTTACACTTTTTCTATAGCTCGGAAAAGTAATTACTAATTACCCTTTATCACACCAGTAATCGCACAGATATTTAACTATTTCAACATAGTTTATATAATGATGATAAGGTTTATTAGCATTTATCATAGGTGTGGCCACCCCTCGTAGGTGCATATAACAATATAGAACGAAAACAATAAATAGATAAATAAATTAGATAAATAAATAAACAAAACGATAAAATAATATAATTTATAAAATAGTAATATTGTATGATTAAATAAGTGAATATATTACATCGATTATATGTAAGCTTTAAGGTGTGTAATAAAGAACGGGTATGAATGGATTGATATAATAGAGGCAGGGAGGGAATTACATAAGGATGGAAACATATAAATGAAGGCGATTTTATGGTATTTCATGTATGGGACACGAGGGAAAATTAGGGAAATGTCAGCATTTGATCGTAAGGAAGTCAGTGGGCGTCTTAGTATTAGTAGGGAAGTCAAATAAGGAGGAGAAGTATAATATATTGCTTTATGAGCGAGTGATAGAAGGTGTAGGAGGGAACGTTTTTTTTTGAGGGAACCAGTTGGATATGAGTTGGTAGGATTCGGTAATGGAATGGTCAAATCGATTTATTGAGAAAATGTTTCGTATAGATGCACGAATTATACGATTTAAAGGGGATAATGAAGTATTAGGGAGATGATATAGTAGTGAGGAGCAGTAGTCGATACGAGAGAGGACGAGTGCGTTTATGAGGACAGTTGTAAGAGGGTGGGTTAAGTCTTTTCTTATACGACGAATTTTGAATAGGTGGTAGTTAGCTGATTTAGATATATTAGCTATATGGGAATTTAGGGATAGGTTAGCATCCAAAGTAACTCCAATATTTATAACAGATGATGAAGGGATGATGGGGAGACAGGAGGAAAATAATGATAGTTAGATGTGATATTTAGGAGTGCAGATTTTGAATAGTTAAGTAGAAGATTGTTAGATAGAAGCCATGATTTGATAGTTGATACACATTTACATAATTGTGAGTTATCTGGTAGTACATTGGAGGAGTTGAGTAGGAAGGAATATAGTTGAATATCATCAGCGTAAATGTGATAGTGTACATCTGGAAATTAACCAATAATATCATGTATAAGGAGGATGTATATTGAGAAGAGGAGGGGCCGATAACAGATCCCTGGAGAACACCATAATGAAGAGTACGAGATTTTGTAGAGAAATTGAAAATTTTAACGGATGATGATCGATTTAATATATAGGATGAAAACCATTTTAGTACGGTTCCGCGTATACCAATAATTTCTAATCTTGAGATAAGAACGGAATGGCTTAAGGAATCTAAGGCACGTGAGAGGTCTACTAATATAAGTTGGCAGGAGATAGATGGAGATACTGTAGGGTATATATTGTTAAGTATTTGTTGTAGTGTAGTTTCAGTTGAGTGTCCTCGTCTAAATGCACTCTGAAATATATCATATAATTTATTTTCAGCTATAAATCTATTCAATTGTATGGCAACAATTTGTTCCAGAATTTTGCTGAGAAACGGAAGTTATGAAATGGGGCGATAGTTAGCAATTTTATTATGATCAAGTAAAGGTTTTTTGATTATAGGTGTTATTATAGCATGCTTAAAGGAAGTTGGAAAAATACCATCATTTAGGGAAATAATTATAATATCAAGAATATAGGGGGATAGAGTATAAAGCCCCTGTCACACCGAAGAAATCGGACGATATCGCTCCGATATCGAAGCGATTTTTCACCGATTTTCTCTCTCTTGGTGTGACACCCCCACCGATATCTTACGACATCGCGATGAATATCGATATTCATCATTTAGAGATATCTCTAAATATTTAGCGATTTCTCAACGATTTCTTTACTGCGCATGTTTATAAAACATGCGCAGTAACGAAATAAATAAAATGCATATTTATAATTTGAAATTAATATTTCATATAATTTAATAAGCTTTCCAGTGATACCAAGTGGTATAAAATTATATAAAAATTATATAAAATCATATAAAATTAATTTTATTATAATAGCATCATTATAAAAATCTCATTCTCGTTTGAGAACAGTTCGTAACTACTATGTAACCTAGTTACTTAATAATTTTGTAATAACGAACGCGCTATTTTAAAATTGGTGTAAACCATTGGTGCTATTTCAGACTGTAATATTAATGTTTACATTTAATTAATATTTGAATTAAATTGTATTATTATGTTATAAAATTAATATTTGAATTAAATTGTTTATTTATTTAAAATTTGCAATCATCATTTTTCCAATGACATTAAAATGCCGATTAGAAATATGATTTCTCTAAGTTTTTTATCGGTGAAAAATCGGTGAAAAATCGCTGCGATATCGTAGCGATATCGGCCATCATTTCGGTGTGACATGGGCTTAATTTAGTTTTTTAAAGGCGGCTTGGTTAATTGGGTCAGAAGAATGAGGAAGACTTAGAAATAAGATTAGATATTGTGAAAATATAAGGCATATAGAATTTAGAAAAATAGTATGTGATTGGTTTACTAATACAGATGCACGGAATAGAGTTAATTGGTAGGAGAGATGAAATAGAAGTGCAGTTGCGTTGAATTTTATCAGTAAAATGATTAGCGAATTCATAACATAATTCATTTTTTGCGATATTAGGTATATGAGGTATATTGATAGGCATTGTAAGGGAGATAAGCTTACGAGCAAGGGCGCAAGAAGCACGGGGATTGGATGTGAGGTTATTTATTTTACTAATATAAAAATCAGACTTGGCTTTAGAGATTTCAGATTTATAGAACTTGCGATATGTAGAAAATATTAAGAGGTTACTAGAAGAGGGGTTACTGTGGAAGATTCGTTCGAGTTTACGTAGGTTGCGTTTGAAAGAAACAAGTTCGGAGGAAACCATGGAGAGTTTGAATGGATATTAATAGTTCGAGTTTTTAGAGAGGCAAATTTATCAATCAAGTAAGCTAGAGTATAATTGAGTGAATCAATGGAAAACGGTAATGAAAGGAGGAATAATTTAAGTTCCGAGGCATAACAATCATAATCAAGAGATATGTAGCTTCTGTATATGATGGATTTTTTGTATGAGATGGAGTAAGAAAGAACTAATAAACAAGTTATTAGAAAATGATCTGTAATTAAGTCAGATTTACAACAATCAGTGATATACTGAAAATTACTATGAGATCTACAAAAAATTAGATCAAGTGAATGACCAGCAATATGAGTAAGGAAAGTTATAAATTGATGTAGAGAGAGAGTCAGTAAGATTTTTGAATGTGGAATGGGGATGTATATTTGATTCGAAGTTGTAGTTAAAGTCACCTAGAATAAAGTTATGATTATTGTTAGATAGTGGAGTATCAGTTATATAGTCATACAATTCATTATAGAAGGTGGTATAGTCTTGTTATGGAGGTCGATAAATTATAGTAAAGGAGTAGACAGTATTCATAACATTTAAAGAGGCTGTCAGGATAAGAGAAGGAAGGGTAGATAATAGTAGGAGATGGCAGGTCAGAGTGAACTAATATACCAACTCCTCCACCTCGGCCTTTAATACGAGGTGAAATAAATAGAGAGTATCCAATATCATGGAAGAGAGAGAATATATCGGAGTCATCTGGCGATATCCATGTTTCAGTAATAGCAATTAATTTAATTTTAGAATATTTCAGGTAGGATAATAGTAATATAGTGAATTAGATTTAAGGGACCTAATATTAATTAGTGACAAGCTAACTTAGAATCATTTACTATTGTTAGATTGTAAGGGTAAGGATAAGTGATCAGTAGTGTCTTGGGAGAGTAAGGGGTCAGTAGTATTTTGGGAGGGTAATGGGTCAATTATAGTTTCAGAGAGTAAAAGGTCAGTAGTAATTAGGGAGGGTAAGGGGTCAGTAGTTGTTTGTGAGGGTAAGGGTTCAGTAGCGTTTTGGGATAATACGGGGTCAGTAATGGTTTGGGAGGGTAAGCGGTCGGTTGTGATTTGGGAAGGATTCAATCGATTCGAGGTATTGGGTTTAGAAGATAAGTAAGTTTCATAAGATAGTTTCCATTTAGAAATATCTGAGGGTAATATTGGTATTGATGAGTGGAACCATTCATTATGTTTGTTAGGGGTTTTTAATTCGTGCGTTATAGTCAGATTATTGAAGTATGGTTTATAATTTGGTGGAGTAAGTTTGTTAATGTAGGCATGGTAGATAATTCTACCTCTTAATCTCGTATGAAAGGGAATATTATTGCGAATAAATAAATGGGCAAATTTTGTGTTTTTCATAGCAATCAAAAATCTTTGGAAAAATATTTTGACAATAGAGATATTGATGAGATAGATTTGGGTAGAATGTTTGGTAAATGTTACCTTAGTTATATATTTAGCTGGTATATCTAGATGGTTAATCAGGGTATTTATAAACTATGTATTTAATTCAGTAGATTTTAGATGCATGATTATAAGGGAGTTTTCATTTGAGTTATTCAGTTGTGACACGCGGGAATAAGTAAGGGTGGATAAATAATTATTATGATAGGGAATGTGTGAAGGAAAGGGATGCCGTGAGGATGATGGTTTATAATTATAAGTAATAGGTTGAGATAACTTGATTTATTTGGGGTTGAAAGGTAGTTGGTGGTGAGTAATAGTAGGGGGTGAATTATGATATATTGTAGGATTGACGGATATGCGAGGGGGTGGGAGGTTTTAATATTGAGTAGTTTGGGAGTAAGGGACATGGAACATAGCAGGGCTAATGGTGAGGGGGAGGTAGTATGGGATTTAGGTTTGGTATTATATTCTGAGATAACTGAGGCATGCTTAGTGTTTGTATTGGAAGTAGGAAGTTTGTGAGGGCTAGTGAGGGATTTTATTGAAAGATAATTAGGGCAGGAGAAGGAGAAATTAGTCGAATTAAAAATAGCAATTGAATAAGCAGGAGGGGGTTGTTTAAGTGAGCCCATGATCTAGATATAATAGATGAAGGATGGAGACAACTATAATAGAAACTAGAGGGGCATGTTTTACAGGTTAGATAATACTCTATAGTAGGAAGAGTGCAGTGGGTACAATGTGAATTCATGTTTAATAATAGTATAATATAATATAATAAAATGTAATATAATATTAGAGTTTATATAAACAAAAACTAGTTTTGGTAGTAATCAGTAATGTCGATAGAGAAGAGGTGCACCACGTTGAGTAGAGGGTATTTGAGATAACGAGATGAGTTCCGATGAGGTAGCGATGATGACGAGGGCCTACTTGAATATATACTATGACTCAGGTGCAGCGGACCAACTTAGATGTAGACGATCAACTCAGGAAGGAGGTATCAGCACGGCGGAGATCCGATAAAATATACCAAAGTATATATCTATATGGAAATAGGAGGCAGGAAAACGTATAATATAAAATATACAGTATCTCACCGTAGGATAGTCGTAGATAGTCCAACTAAGGGTTCTAATCGAATTATATTTGTATACATCATTATATATATATAATTATATAATTATATTAATTCATTATAATGAATTAATTTAACAATATTGCAAATAATATTGATCGAAGATGACCATAATATATAATATACACATTTGTTAATGTTTACATTTGAATTTATTTTGAACAATAGAATTAAAATGTAACAATCAATAATGATCAATTAATACGTAATATAATATCATTTAAAAGTCATATAATATAATTTATTTCTATATTATCTGAAGCCAGAAATGTTGTAATTTTATTGTGAATGTATCATGTTTGAAGATATTTATCTGCAAATATTTGTATGTAGAGGAGAGCTGAGTAGGTTGACCATAGGAGCAGGTTGAAGCATAACATATTATTTAATTATTAATATTTTATGAAAAACTCATTGATGGGACAGTAAGTTTAAATTTGATATTATTAATATATTTTGTAATAACATAGCATTATTAATAGTATATAAATCAAGTATATTTAATATAGGGAAAAGTCTCCGATTACCGACCACTAAATGATTATTTGTATAACCTATTTAATATTAAATATAGTTATATGACATTTTGTAATTAGGGTAATATTATGGAAATTAATAATGTGGCTATTTTAAATGTTTGATATACTTATATTTACAAGAATAAACAGGGGGTCGGTAATCGGATACATGTGCCTAATACCAACCATCTTCTCCTATTACCGACCCCCTAAAATAATAGTGGTATAAATAATTGTAGTATTATAATATCCAATACAAATAGTAGATATACATAAATATAATTAATTATAGCATGCACGCAATTTATTTGTTATTGAATTTATGTATTAAATTTATAATAGTATTATTAAATTTAAATTTAAACTTTATAGTAATTATATTAAAATAGTATATACCTATTATTATTTAATATTTATTAATTAATCAGTATGTATATAATCAACTGGAATCATGAATCATAAATCTATATCAATGATACACAAACAACTTACGACATATTTAAAATTAAAATACAGATCTATTTTGATTGGATATTATAAATCACATGGGGTCGGTAATAGGAAAATTATATGGGTTTCTATAATTAAGATATATTGGTTAATAGTTATTCAAATTAAATTATTTTAATATTAGTTATAAACATTGTATTGATCTACAATATTATGAGCAGTATTAAGTTTTCTTTTAAATAATAAAGTATTTATAATAATTTAAAAAAAGTTATTATTCAAATATTTAAAAAGTAAAAACAGAATATTATATTTTATCAAATAAAAATTGTAGGATTAAATATTTTTTTAAATAAAATACTTATTCATATTTATCATTAAACTACTAACAGTTCGTGTATATATTATTTTTTGATATCTCTTATAGTTACTGAGATACGAGAGAGGGTCGGTATTAGGAGGGGGTCGGTAATCTGGTACTTTCCCTTATATATACTTTTTTGATATCTCTTATAGTTACTGAGATACGAGAGGGGGTAGGTAATCAGAGATTTTCCCTTAATATATATTATAAAATAAAAAATAAAAAATTATATGGGGCAGGTTGACCATAGGGTCAATCTGCCCTGTTTATCATTAAACATATGTATTTATTAATGTATTTAATTAATTAATGACTTATTTAAATAATAATAATATAATTAATTAAATATATAATTGAGTCATTATTTTTAATAATTAAATAATTAATTTAAATAATTTAAATAACTTATTTTAATTTAAATAAATTACACTAAATATATATTGGGTGGATCTATTAATTATTACTATTAATTTAAATAAATTACACTAAATATATATTGGGTATATCTATTAATTGGTAGGTAAAACCTACTATTACTTACTATTTATTTAACTACATAATAGGTTAAGCTATTATTAAAAAATAATGATATTACCAGGGAGGTAATCACTGATATTTCTAATTAGTTATTAACTAATTAGTTGATACGAAGTTGTTAATTATTTAATTTTGTTATTTACCTTTTCATTAATATTATTTATAGATATTTAATATATTATATTATCTATAGATAGCGAAAAATTATAAAATAAAATTGAATGATACGGCATATATTATATATGCTAGATTAAAACATAGAACCTCTCTCATAATCTAACCTCTCGCCTTAAACGTTTCATTAGTTTTGATATTAATCTTGGTGCATATATAGGGGAAATTCCCCGATTACCTACCCCCTCCTAATACCGTCCCCCTCTCGTATCTCAGTAACTATAAGAGATATCAAAAAAAAAATATATACACGAACTGTTAGTAATTTAATGATAAAAATGAATAAGTATTTTATTTAAAAAAATATTTAATCCTACAATTGTTATTTGATAAAATTATTCTGTTTTTACTTTTAAATATTTGAATAATAACTTTTTTTAAATTATTGTAAATACTTTATTATTTAAAAGAAAACTTAATACTGGCATAATATTGTAGATCAATAAAATGTTTATAACTATTATTAAAATAATTTAATTTAAATAACTATTAACCAATATATCTTAATTATAGCAACCCATAATTTATTCCTATTACCGACCCCCTAAATTACCCTAATACCGACCCCATGGGTTTTATAATATCCAATAAAAATAGATCCGTATTTTACTTTAAAATATGTCGTAAGTTTTAACTTTCATCTTCACTCTTTCCGTCTAATCCGTAACTCCATCTTCCTGAGTATTTCTATAACTTTCGCCTCACCTTTCATATTACCGCGTTTCGATTACTGCAATATTCTCCTTTACTCCTTACCTGGCTATCAAATTAAAAAATTACAAATACTACAGAATGCGTTAGTACGATCAATTTTTAAATCGCTTTAGAATAATATTTAAAGTTCTTCTATTAACTCATAACTCTCTTCACCACAACCGACATGAATATCTATCTTCCTTAATCTATATTCCTATAGTATACTCATACTATCTCTCTCCGTTCAACTACTTCTTACCTTCTACATCTACCCTCTAAGCTTAATCTACATACCACTAATATTCGTGCATGACACATATCGGCCCCTTATGTATGGAATAAACTACCACATAATCTACGCTCACTCAATCCACCACCTCTTTTAAATCTCTATTAAAAACATATCTATTTACTATTGCATTTCCCTGATCATTGATATAGATTTAGGATTCATGATTCCAGTTGATTATATACATACTGATTAATAAATAAATATTAAATAAAGTTTAAAGTTTAAATTTAAATTTAATATTACTATTAAAATATAAATTCAATATAAAATAAATTTCGTGAATATTATCATTAATTATATTTATGTATATCTACTATTTTTATTGGATATTATAATACTACCATTATTTATATTAAGATTATGTTAAGGGTATGTAATAGGAGAAGGGGGTCGTAATTAGGTACATGTATTCGATTACCGACCACCCTGTTTATTCTTATAAATATAATTATATCAAACATTTAAAATAACCACCATTCATTGCCATAATATTACCCTAATTACAAAATTTCAAACAAATATATTTAATATTGAATACATTATTACAAATAATCATTTAGAGGTCAGTAATCGGAGACTTTCCCCTATTTGTGAATAACTAATAAATATAAATATATAACTTTAACTATGTTTATTTTTTAAATATATCTTTAATTTGGCATTTTCCTATCTGGTTCAACCTGCCCTATTAGACTGGGCAGGTTGAGCTAAATTAAAAAATAATAATAATGTAATTATATAATTAATTATTTATCATCACACTGATTTATGAATGTTTTTTATTGATCATAAACTATATTTATCTTATGCACTTTATTTTATTAAAATATAATCATAACATTATTAGATAAATGTGTTTTTATAAAAACCGGCTCAACCTGCCCCGCTCTCTTCTATTTGTTTGTGTGTTTAAATGTCACTGTAATTACGACTCGGTGCTGGTTATTAATAGTGTTTGGGAAAACACTTTTTCAGTAATGTCATATTAAATAAATTTCTATCACGGATCGTTGATTTTAATAATAAATATTGAAATATTAACGAGTAAATGTTACTTTCGTAAGTATATAAGGAGCCGCCGTGAATATTATTTTAGATAAACACACTTATTAATATTATATTTAATAACGTATAACAATAACGCAGGATATGAATATATTAACGATTATAGCATTCCTTTTAATTTTGCAACGGTGTATTATTAACTCTAGATCAATTGTTAGTAATTTATATATATATTATATTAGTTACATTGTGTTGAATTATTAATTATAATTATGATATAACATTATATAATATTATATTTATTATATAATTAATATAATATTCGAATATAAAATAATCATATATTTAATTCTATAGGATTACAAGAAAATTCACCCAAATATTCCATCTTTCATGGGTTATTATGATTTTCTTTCATTTAATTAATTAATATTAATTTATTAATGATGGATCATTATTTAATTAATTAATTAAAATTAATTTAAGTGTTGGTATTACTTGAATTAATAGTGTATTTATTGTAGCCTTAACTTCTATAAATAGAATAAAATAATTACGTAGGTTTATTACATAATAATCACTTGTTCTCGAATCCGATAGATGACATGACATTTTGGGATCATTACAACCTTACCTATCGAATTCTAAATTATACAAAACATGATATCACGAAAGAAGATTTCAGGAAAGATTTGAAAAGAGCATTTTATGTAAATATGATATGTCTTGATACATCTTTAATATTTATGATATATTTATATTCCTAATGCGTATTATTAACATTTCCTATAATATGTCCTCTATTTACTTGTAGGAGTGGTCAAGAAATTCAATGTTCACATTTACGTATTTAGACGATGAGACTGTGGGAAGAGAAGATATTAAGATTAATGTGCATACATCTGATACAATGTTGTTAGTATAATAATTATACTCACACTAATATTATGCACATATATTTTTATATAGATATATTATTTAATATACAATATGACGTAACTATTAACTCTAGTGATGACGTAACCATCACGATGATGTAATACACATGATCACGTGCAATCAAACACTCGGAGATGCGCTAGTCCACGCAGCCCTTCCTCAGGCTGGATATATTCATCTGAATGACGACTACAGGTGGGAAGCCAAACATACAGGTTTGTACCATACGCTTACGCATATGCGCAGATATATAGGTCATCATATAGTCATTATCGCTGTTGTTGATGTGATACTATAGTAGTTCAGTAGGAAATTATTATACCTATTTTAAATATTATCCTGGCTTATATTTACTCAATAATCAATAGTATATATATATATATATATATATTATAAAGTAAAGTATGTAGGTATATCAAGTAATTTATTATAACATTATATGCGTAGGGTATTACAATATATAATCAATATATTTAATATATTTTATTATAAATTAAATTTGTTACAATTGGCGCAGCGAACAGAATGAACGTGAAATTAAATATATTTACTTTCACGATTGAATAACTTTCTCGAGAACTCGTCAATCATAACCTCATCGCCACGCCCATCTATTTTAGTCGAAACTCCTATCTACTACGTATTCCTACATTCGATCGGATCCGTGCTAGGACTCTTTAACTCTGTGGATAGTAAATCCATCATGTTCGAGTGGATTAATAGAGATCGTGAGAATCCAAACCTCATACCTCGAACTGTTAACGATCTCGTCGATATATACGGTTAGATTTAAATGTAAACGTTATATATGTGTGTGTGTGTGTATATACTGTAGAAACTTATATTTTATTTAGAATTTATTATTTCATTATAATCATTACATATTAATATTTATTTCTTAATAATATTTAGATAGTGTATGCTCACTTCTACTACTACTACTTCACTTGATTACAACTCTATCAATACGTTATTCATATTTAGGAGACAAGAAGCATCCGGTAAAGGTATTATCCGATTCCCAAGTGTACTAATACATTCTGTAAAGGGTTCGATGCAGTTGTGGAAATACAAGGCAGAGTAATAGCTTATAAAGGCAAGTTTATAATTTGTTTAAATACAACTATGTTATTTTTAATATAATAATAATTTTAACAATTATATGCATATATATATCAATAAATAGAATACATACTATAATAAGTTATTGATATTATATTGTATCGAATATTATTATTATTAAATTAAACATATGTATAATTTTCAAATTAGGAAACGAATTTACAATTATCCCGATAAAAAATAAGAATATAAACGAAGAATCAGAAATAGTACCTTTCTTAATAAGTGATGTATTTGCTAACTTTTCAGGAGATATTAGTTCTGCATTAAAATTGGGATTTAAAAATTCTGAATATCTTTATTTATTTGATAAAGTAAGTTTTAACTAATTTATTTCTTGGTACTTATTTATACTAACTTATGATATTATATATATATATATATATATATATATATATATATATATATATATATATATATATAGGGGAGGGAAGGGGTAGTGGCCGATAATTAATATGCCTCAGAAGATTTCTAATATATTGATAAATACTGAATTGTAGACTCTTATTTTTTGAATTAACTAGAAATCATATAGTTCTAGAATACTGTGATTTCACTTTTATATATAAAGTGTTTATATTAATAATATAAACGTTTGATTAAGCATTAAAAAAGCACTAAAATAAGGCAATGCTCTAGTAGTGGCCGCTAGTACCAGAAAATGCGATAGGTGTCTCGTAATGTATTCTATTTATATTTTTGTAATTATGTAATATTAAATAATTATATTTATGGTGTATACGCACATTATTTGATTCAATGATTTAATTATATATACACATACTCTTACATATAAATAAGCATAAATATATATAATCATGTTTTTTGTCAAAATTTGACAACAAAATGATTATATAATAAATTAGAGTAATTAATTAATTATTTAAAAAAAAAATGTACTATATATTATAGATATTTGGATTATCTAAATATTGTATATAGAACTTTTATCCTATTAAGCACCATTTAAGCCTTAATTAAAACGGCCACTACTCCCTCCTCAGCCACTATAGTGGTATACCCCATTCCCTCCCCTATATATATATATATATATATATATATATATATATATATATATATATATATATATATATATATTATCAATTATTAACTTATATTTTTCCAAACAGAATGCTAAAGTGTATAAATACGATCAAATAACTTTTAATAATGGAATCATATCATCTGCTAATTTAATATTCGATTATCCAAAGAATATAAGTGAGGAATTTGATGGAATACCAGATATAAATATTGTTACATCTTATAAAAGTCCATACAAAATAAGAGATGAGGGAGATGATGATATTATGCATGAATATGTATACTTTTCATTAAAAGGTACATATATGTATACAATTATATATTTAATAATATATTAAGTATACAAACTATATAGTAGATACTCTATATATATATATATATATATATATATATATATATATATATATATATATATATATATATATATGTGTAGTTAAATTAATTTAGATTTACAATTTATTTTAAACAGACGATTATAAGATATATTATAATATACTTTATATATAGTTACTAAAAAATGTAATAGTATATATATATATATATATATAATATTTAATTATATATGTATAATCTAGAATAGAAAATTAAATAAATTATATTATATAAGTTAAGTATATAATAGTTAAGTATATACTTATAAGTGATTATATTAAAATACTCGAATGACTTGACAGAAGGACATCGGTACGTATACGATATGTATTTCCAGGATTCGAGGTACTGTCGTAAAGAAAGTATAGCTCCAAATTGTGTAGACAAACAACTGAAGTACTTAGCGGACAGAATGGTCATTGATGCCGTGATGCCATCTAGCGTGAAAAATGAGCTAATAGTTTTCTCCGGAGACGAGTATTACGTAATAGGAAAAAATGATCGCGAAGATGATTATTACAAAGGAATGGAATTTACAGTTTGTGATAATAATGCATTGATTTATTGATTTACTGATTTATTGTTAGGATTATTTATTCCTATATACATTCATATTTTCCTAATTAAATATTAAGAAAATGAATATTTCTTATGACTAAATTACTATCATTATATTCCGCATTAAAAGTATAACATTTTTTAAATTGTATTATTAAATTAATAGATTTATGATATTATAATGATAGTATTTTAATCATAAGAAATAATTATGAAAATATTCATAAAAAATAGCATATTTACAGATTAGTATTATAATGTATACATTATTTATATATATATATATATATATAAATGCCAACGATTAGGATGTATGTAAAGAATATTTATAATATATCAATTATTTGTATATATTAACAAATAATAGAAATATTGTAATTTACTTATATAAATAATGATAATGATTCAACGAATATTTATGTTATGATATCTATGACGCAATTGCTTAACATCACGTGATATTCCTGTTATGTTACGTGTTATAACGCACGCGAACTATAGTCTAACCTACATAAACGCACGCAAACAGATACAACACGGATATCCGAGGAAACTAATCGAGATGTGGAACTATTACAGTGATGAGTGAATACCTCGGTGCGCGCACACATTAACGCACACGTGAAAAAGTCGACACCTCACACCGGAATGCGAAACTTATGTGATGTTATGTAATAGTTAATAACATAAACTTGTAAAGAATGTCCTATGAAATTATCTGACACAATAAACACTTTAAAATCTAGAAACATTATCTTTACAATCATAGCTACTTAATACAATTGATACTGGTTACATAATTAATCATTTTGTAGATAGGAAATCGAGTAAAATAAATATTTAATATACTTATATCATTTTTATTTTTAATTAATTATTTATAACTTATAAAATATTATATTGCAATGATTTCAAGCGGGAACATTACTATATATCTATACCTACATAACGTTAGTAAGATCAGAAGTAGGGGAATGTTCAGATAGTTTAATATTGAAAATGGATCATATGTATGATATGTAAAGCGTTGTTCACATGAGCAATCTATTCCATCAATTTCGAATGGAATTCTTAAGGATTCCAGTTTCAACATCCCCTAGCGGTATACATTTTAGGATGTTTACATGAGCAATCTATTTTTTCAATAGAATTCTTAAAAATATATACATTTGATGAACTTATGAACTTAAGTTTATTATATTATCATTAAGTGGTAATATACACATATTCATAATTTAATAATTATATAAGGAATTATATATTATAATTATAATTATTAATTAATTATAATTAATTATTTATTAATTATTATTTAAACGATCGTTAACGATTAAATAACATAATTTTAATCAATTATAATCGTAAACGATTATAAATAGATCGATCTCTAGAAAGGTAAATGCGTATGCATTAATACTCGTCAGTATACTTGTACGTGCGTTTATTTACTAATTAAATAAATTGTCACAAAAACTAGAACAAATTCGGATTCGAACATTTATCAATAATCGCAGTAAAAACACAGACTGTTACATTTTGGCAATTCTTAAGACTTCATTGCGAAATTGCTGGAATATACTGCTCGGAATAGCACTTAATACATGTGATATGTTTACGGATACATCTAATTCTAAATAAATGATAATTAACAGATTTATAAATGTTAGAAATGAGGCTAGAAAATGTTATGTGTGGAACTTTCCATATGCGTCCGATATATAGTTCACCGTTATTTCTTACATAACATGTTTACCGTCTGGCTAATTATGATTGCACTTGCATCCCGAATTATCCAGTACGATATTGTCACTTCGGTTATACGCATTATCAGTACCACACGCCTCTGGGCACTTCAGTGTCATGCGTTCTTGCTATATAATAAAGTATATACAAAACCTAGTATTTTACAATATAACAGAAAAATATAGATCACAGTCGAAAATGACAACAAGATTGAGAACTGAATTGGAAGGTGAAATAAGAATCTTGTCAAGGTAAAAGGAATGGAATGATGTGGAGTTCGTGTGTAATTGACGAGGGCAGTTTGTGAGGGCAATATTTAGTAGATGATTATTTGAGATAAGCCAGTATTTAATATATTATCTATTCCTCTAGGGGGAAGCACACGTAATTAGTTGATAATTATCTGGAGTGCATATAGTGATATATTCAGCATATATATGATAGAAAATGACAGTAAAATGAGCATATAATAGACCTTACAGGTGCTATATATGGAGAATAGAAGTGGACTTAGGATACAACCTTGTGGGACACCATAGAGTAGACGGCGATGGTCAGCAGATAAATCACAGAATTTAACATAGGAGTATCTATTTAGTATGGGTTAAGGCACTTGTGGGAGCTGCCATTAATACCAATCATCTCGAGTCTCGAGATAAGAATATAATTTCTAAGATAATCAAATACATAAGAGAGATCAATGATAACCATTTGACAATATATAGGTGAGGGAAAAACGTTGAAATATATAGTGTTCAAGATTTGAAGGAGGGCTGTCTCAGTTGAGTGATATTTACGAGTTTTACATTTTCTTAGGGGTTCACATCAACTCCGGTTTTCTAGTTACGGCCGAAAACATGTAGACCTGATGAGTCACTCAGTCAATAGAACTTTTCTACGGGTCTGTTTTATGAATTTCTATTTTCAAGATCCGTATTTTGAAATTCAACAAATCCTATTTTTACTGTCGTAATTCGTGACGGTGGAAATAATTACATATAGATGGTGATACAGTATAATCTGATTATAATATTATTTACTATTTAATTAATCTCGATTGTCTATTTATATACTATCATACATGCAACGACGTACAGTGTACGACGTACACATAATACATATATGCATATAGATATATATGCATATATGTATTGCATATATGTAGTACACTAGTGTATGCACTATTTTATATATATATATAATATATATATATATTATATATATATATATATATATATATATATATATATATATATATATTGAATTGAATTGAATATGGTTTATTGAGTAGAAATACAATATAATGCAGTATATACAATTTCTGCTCAAAGGAGAGTACCAGAGATTATCTTGTAATCTATACTCACGACGAGGGTACCCTCCAATAATAAAATAATACAATAATATGACAACGATAAAATTAAGAATAGTAAAACATGAAAGAAAGAAATGAGGTAATTTAATGAACTAATTTAAAATTATATATACAACAACAATTAGTAAATATATATAACATATATCAACTGTTATATATATATTACAATTATATTAACGAGTGTTAATAATGAGATTAATATTTATTTAAATATTCAAGTTTTATATATTTTTTAAATGCATTGTATTTTAAGTTTTTACATGTATTATTTAATTCATTCCAAAGTTTAATACCATATACATTTATTGTATGAAGTTTATTATTTGTTTTATATTTAGGTATTCTATAATTGCATTTATTTCTTATATTGTAGTTATTTATTTTATATTCAAATTTATTTGTTATGTTGATTGGTAATTTTTTATTAAATACATTATGCATAAAATATATATATATATATATATATATACATACACTATAATATATACATACACTATAATATATAATATACACATATAATATACACACACACAAACACACACACACACACATATATATATATATATATATATATTTATAAAGTATACTTTTAAGTCGTCGCATGTATTATAGTCTATAAATATATTATATCGGAGATTTCCTAGAAAAGCAGTTAGAAAGATATTAGGCCATAAAAACGAGGAATATACTGGGTCGATAAATGACTTGAAAGAATTTACAATTCCTCAAGATTATTCTTCCAGCTCTCAGCCATACACATATCCATTGGAATATGCTTGATACTGATGACATTAATATGTTATCCGCTCCTCCTACAAAATCGGAAATAATGAAAAAGCTTAAGAAGGCTAAAAATACCTCTCCAGGAAAAGACAAAATTGAGTATTTACACCTTAAACTACTGGACAAAAAAGTACTATTACTTGAAACAATATTCAAAGCTGTGCACAGAATTGGAATACCTGCGTGTTGGAAAATCAGCAAGACTATTCTTATACATAAGAAAGGCATCACTGACTTACCTTCTAATTTCCGTCCCATCAGCCTACTTTCTACTATGTATAAGATATACTCTGGGATACTATCCAACCGAATAATTAAGGTCGCTGTGTCAAATGAATGGATATCCTCTCAACAAAAAGGCTTTTTACCCGAATTGAAGGGGATACAAGAACATACTTTCCTACTCGAATCAGCCATTACAGAAGCGAAGAAAAGGAACGATGATCTACACATTGTATGGCTTGATTTGGCTAACGCATTTGGTTCGTTACCACACTCGATATTAAATAAGTTATTTGAATCACTTCCTTTGCCTGCTCATACCTCGACCATATTGAAAGACATGTATACTAATACAATATGTGAATACAAATATTTTATGGTCCGACCAACTTCCGGAGTAAGACAGGGCGATTGTTTATCACCAATTATTTTTAATCTTGCTTCTGAACCTATCATAAGAAAAGCAATTGAAATAGCTGGTTATGACCTATTCGGATCTAAAGCTAAACTTACAGCTTACGCAGATGATTTAGCAATAATCACTGGATCTCATGAGGAAATGATGTCGGCACTAGATGGAATACTGGAAGTTTCTAGTAGTATCGGCTTCAAGTTCAATCCTAGAAAATGCACTAGCATTTCCTTCAACAAGGGGGTTATTGAGGATCGGCAGTTTATGTTGGGTCAAGAATTTATTAAAACTCTTCATATTGGCGAATTTGAAAGATTCTTGGGTATACCAATTGGATCTAAGTTCAATGTTCAATGTTACTACTGATATACCTGCTCTACTTAATCAACTTTCAGACTCTGGAATAACTCCATGGCAAAAAATAGAAGTTTTAAGAAGTCACTTAATCCCCTTTCTATCCCATGAGCTCTCATCTGGACGAGTCATGAAGGAAAGTATCTACGATCTGGATAAATCTATAAAGCAGTTCCTAAGATATAATACTAATACTCCTGACAATGTTGCTACTCCATTCTTCTATGCTGACAGACATATTGGCGGCCTGGGGATTGGTAAAATCAGCCAAGAAGTAGATATTTGGACAATCTCTAAAGCAACGCAATTACTATCTTCTAGGGATAATATGATATCCTCAATTGCTAATCGCCAACTATCAAATACCCTCAATTGTGCTATCGGACATGATCATGAAATACCACTCACTGAATTTCTATCCGGTAGCCAAACGCATGGGTTATATAGTTATAGATTTTATAGCAAAGGTGCTAATCTTTGGACGCGCACTCGACATGCAGCAACACACCTTGGAGCTCGCATTGATATATCCGATGGGAACATAATCATAGCCATCGATGATATCTGCTCCACTCCTGCTAAGGTTGTAAAAAGCATGCGACTTGCGCTGAGAAAGCAATGGAGCAGAAAATTCATGGAACTTCCGTTACAAGGCAGTGTAGCTGAGTGTCTATCCCAGGATGCAAATTCTAAGGTAATCACTAAGCTAATATCACAAGAATCGACACTATCTTTCAAATCCTGGAACTATTGGCACATGGCTAGAACTCAGACTCTTCCAGTAAAAGCTTTTCCAGGCTCAACAGATACAAAATGTAGGCAATGCGACTCCAAGGATGAAACAACGATGCACATATTGAATATGTGTACTGCATCACTAACAATAATGATAGAAAGACATGATGCTGTCCTTGGAGTACTAACTAAGTTCCTAGATGAATGCGATATTGAGTACGATACTAGCTACATCTCACTAGATAACTTAAAACCGGATCTTGTTATCAAATATAACAACTCATGTTATTTTGTCGACATCACAATTCCCTACGACTCGATTACAAATATGGAATCTGCCGCTAACAGGAAGATAGAAAAGTATCGCCACCTCGGATATGTAATTCCCTTCTGTGTTGGTTATTTGGGCTCTTGGTACTCTGGAAACCAAATTCTCAAGACAGAGATGAATTTTCTTACAAATGCCTGGAAAATATTGAAGACCGCCAGTATTAAAGAATCAATAGAAGGTTCGGGAAGAATTTTATCGAAATTCTTCAACTGTTTTTAAAGCGTTTTATTATTTTACTTAGCATTTTATATTGTATCTTTAGTTTATTATCTTATTCTCTACTTTTAACTGTTTTTATCACAAAATTCTATTTACATATTTTATCAATTTTTATTTTGTTTAATTATTATAGATATTTTTATACCGTTTACCTCCGTTTTAGTTTTAGGATCACTAACTATGATGAAGAGGTCATAAGCTCAAATATATTTGCTTAATTGATTTTTCAATAACACCCTTCTGAGTTATATATATATATATATATATATATATATATATATATATATATATATATATATTTATAAAGTATACTTTTAAGTCGTCGCATGTATGATAGTCTATAAATAGATAGGTAGTGGAGGGAAGGGGGTAGTGACCGATAATTAATATGCCTCAGAAGATTTCTAATATATCGATAAATACTGAATTTTAGGCTCTTATTTTTTGAATTAAACTTGAACTAGAAATCATATAGTTCTAGAATACTGTGATTTCACTTTTATATATAAAGTGTTTAACCTAATAATATAAACGTTTGATTAGGCATTACAAAAAGCACTACAAAAAGGCAAGGCTCTAGTAGTGGCTTCTAGTACCAGAAAATGCGATACGCACCTTATTTGATTCAATGATTTAATTATATATGCACATACTTTTACACATAAATAAGCATAAATATATATAATCGTGTTTTTTGTAAAATTTGACAAAAAAATATTATATAATAAATTAGAGTAATTAATTAATTATTTAAAAAATCTTTACTATATATTATAGATATTTTGATTATCTAAATATTGTATATAGAACTTTTCATCCTATCAAGCACCATTTAAGCGTTAATTAAAACGGCCACTACTACCTCCTCGGCCACTACCCCCTTCCTTCCCCTATGTATATATGTACGTATACATAGATAATTATAATATCCAATCATATTATATACTTTTTGATCGACGGATGAAAACGATGATTGAAATAGCGGAATTGGTGTGAATGATTACTAGATTAAGACCCGTATATTATCTATGTAAACGGAGTGACTATACGGCTGTACATATTTTGTCTACCGTAACTAGAAAACCGGAGTTGATGTGAAAGCCCTTTTATAAGGTTGTTAAATGTATACCTAATCACTAAACTTGATGTACAAAATATAATAACATAATAAATTATACCACTCTCTGAACTGCTAGCGATGGTTATCGAAATAAAACTTAAATGGTATGATCATATCTCAAGATACAACTCAATGTCAAATATTATTCTACAGGGAACCATCGACGGTACATGAAGAATAGAATGACCAAACACTTAGATAAAGTAACCATTTTATAGAGTGGATAAAATTCACTATATAGGGGAAAGTAACCTAATAATAATACGGACACTTTAACAATAAATGGTCTTAAAATGTAATGACTCATTATTTTTATTCAAAAATTACAATATATTAATATTATATGATTATAGATATTATTGTGATTTTAACATTTTATTTAATCTTTTAATTCCATAGATACCGGTGGTGTCCGTATTCGGTACCCATGTCCGAATACGGACACCCTATGTTATAATACGGATACCCTATATACCACTAGATAAACTATATATTATTGATGAATCAATCAGACAAATCACAATTACATTATTTATAATTAATTTTATGAATAATTTATTATAATTTAATTAGTTAATAATTTATTTATTTTTATCATTTTTTTAATTAATAATACAATTTAAGTATCTAAATAATAAAAAAATTATATTCTATATTTATTGGTTGTATTAATATTTTAACGAACGCAATTTTTATGAAAATCATAATTGTTCATACGCTGCGCGCTGATTGGTTATAGGGTGTCCGTATTAAGACATTTAGAGTGTCCGTATTAGGAACTTATATGACCTCTAGATATATGCTTATAACTTAATGAATATTTGATAACAAATATATAAATTATATATATAATTTTTAGAATGCTTTAATTTTTAATAATATATTGTAATGTTTTATATCGATACATTTGTATATTCTTGAGAAGATTTTATGTTTACATTTTTTTTCATAAATTTAAAAACGTAATAAAAAAATCAGTTTATTGGACATATCAGCAATATTTTGAATAATTAAAAAATAAAAAATAATTTTTTAGACTATTTATATAATTATGAATATTGTTGTAGGATTTATGGTTTCTGAGATACCGAGAGTGTCCGTATTCGGGCACTGTCCGTATTCGGTTACATTCCCCTATTAATATAATTCCCTAAAATTGAATATATAATAAATTCACCAATATTATACAACATTTAGTAGAGTGTCAGTTAATTTATCTATTAATTATTGCTTACTCTAGAATATTACTTATCAACAAAGTATTGTCATATCATTATATTCATCAATTTGTAAGATTAAGCAGGATTGTTATAATACTTATAGTATTAGGTAGGGGAGAGTGGGGAGAATTGAACATACGATAAAGCACATTCACATGAAAAATCCGTATTTCTATATCAATATTACAAAAATTATAAATAAAACTCAATCAGAGGTAGGGTTTATTCCACGAAATACAATTTTGAAAAATGTTTAGAATTTAATTTAATTTAAAATGGTATCCTATAAGTATATATATATATATATATATACTTATAGGATACCATTTTCATTATAATGAATATATATTCATTATAATATAGGTAAAATACCTAAAATGTAATATAATTGTAGTATTAAGATGTAGTATAAGTTGTATTAAAAGTTGCTCAAGTCTCCACACTCTCCCAATTCTTACTTTATATATAATGACCTTACCCTATTTTAGAAATAGTATACTATAGGTGTATACATACCATTATATACTTAGAACATCTTATTTATAACTATATTCCATCTTTTAATATAAATACAGGAAGTTTTGCTTACGTAGACATAAAAAGAGCGAACAAAAAGAACGACAAGTCTCTACAGTCATTTGTCCTAACTATATTAAGAATGTAATACGCATGCGTACATGCAAGTTACCCTATATAAAATAGATGTTGGTTATACACCTATACACCATTAGTAACTATATATATTTATCATATATATTAAGGCATTATTATAGGTCTTTCTTTATTTATCAAATATGTCCTTGCGTACAATGTACGACGTATATGTATACGGTCACATATTCGTGAACAAAACACATGTTTTAACATATTTCAACACTATTTAAAATATGTTCATCTCAAATATCTGATATCACATATCTAATTATAATACTATTGATATTATAATGAATAAGTAACTATCAATGTAATATATATGTGATCGATAATGTGGTGGATATAAATTAAATATATAATAGCTTACAAACTATATATATATATAGTTAGGAATATATAGGTAACATATAATATATAACATACCGATATATATATATATATATATATATATATATATATATATATATATATATATATAGAATATACCGTTATGTACCTGTTTATTTTATTATATAATTAAATTATGAATTAAAGGTATTATTCTCGCCTTCTATTTTCTTAATAATTTTGAATATAATTTTTCCATTAACATTTGTTATTAATAATGTACATTCGATAATTGTAAAGATAACTATGATTATATGAAATATGTTAATCCGTGTATGTTATTAACCTAGGCATTATAAATCAATGTTATCCTAACTGTTAAAGTGTACATACATGTAAATCTTTCTACGTGTAAATGTTTAGTATTTTGTATGATCTATACTTATATTAGTACGATATACATATTACTTGTATAATACACTATATATATATATATATATATATATATATATATGTATATGTGTGTATGTATATGCGTGTATATGTGTGTATGAGTGTATATGTTTGTGTATGTGTGTGTGTATATGTTGTTGTTGTTGTTGTTGTTGTTGAAAGTATTTATTTAAACAAATCATTAATAATAATAATTCTATAATGTGTATCGATCAATATATATCTAACAATATATATCTAGCATGTATATTTAAAAGCTATTAATAGTTTTGAATGGGAGTTTGTATTATCCCATTGCATGGAGATATGCATATTTTGAGTTTTCTCCCTCTGTTTCGTATGCCGGTCTTTGGCTACCATAAATAGTATAGTATTACTTTATATTTATTATAATATTAGTAATAAATATTATATATTTATTCTATAGTTTATATGATTATTATATATTAAATATAATAGTAGTAATATATAATCTAAACCGGGTATATCGAAGTTGGCTACCGAGTTAATTATCATATTGAACTTGGGCGTGGCTTAATTATCAAAGATAATTGTTAAGTTGTTGGAAATAGAGTAAAGGCTTTAGACTATAGTAAGTGACACCCCGTTCATTGTACAGCGAATGATAGTAAGAAATACATATGATACACGTTTAGTAATTATACCAGTACAATATATATATATATATATATATATATATATATATATAACATCACCCCTTTCTCCCGGGTGGAGAAATGTGGGAGGATAACTAAATATATAATAGATCAAGTGACAGACTCCAATAATATAAACCTACTTGTGGTGTTTGTGACATTCAGCTCCTTCCTCTGGGAGTCAGCAGTGATCATGGAGTGCATCGATCCATTGGTCGTCGAATTTTCAGGCTTCGTCGTAGAGGTATTACAGACTCTGTGGATGAGGTGTTAGTAGTTAAATTAAAATTTTGTATTTGAGTTAGGTCGGTCATGATAATGAATGAATGAATGAATGAAACAAATTTATTGGAGTATTACATATATGTTTGATTAACAAATCATAATAATAATAATATAATAGCTATAATAAAAACAAAAATTTCTCCAAAAGGCTACCAGTAAGTCATCGACTTTTATAAAGGCTGCCATCCTCTTCTTTCTCTTCATCTTATATCTTTAATTATTCTCTGAAATAAGTATTTTTTTTATTTTTCTTTTAAATATGTTAATGTTTTTACTTTTTTTTATATTTTCATCTAGTTTATTCCATAATTTAATTCCAACTATTAATAAACTATTATTTGTTAAAGTAAATTTTTTATTTTTTATTTCATATTCATTGTTATTTCTTAGATTATAGTTATTGTTTTTATTAATGTTATTTTTGAATCTATTTTTATTTTTATACATGTAACATAATGTTTTATATTCAGTGATTTGCTTTATAGTAAGTGTGTTTGTGTATATGGGTAGGGGTTGTATATCTTTATTTGTATATTGTGAATTATAGGTTGTATTAGTTTTTTTAAGATATATTATTTTAAGTATTTTTTTTTGTATATTATATAGAGGTTTTATTATATTACTATAATTGTTGCCCCATATTTCTATCCCATAATGAAGATTAGATAAAAAAAGTGAATTATATAGTAACATAAGAATATGATGTGGTAATTCATTAGAAAATTTTCTAATCATATAAGTTATTTGTAAGATTTTTTTTTTTATTGATAATATATGTGTTTTAAAATTTAGTTTAGTATCTATTATAATACCTAGAAATTTATATTTATCTATTATTTGTATTTGTTGATTGTATATAGCGTAGTCAATATTAAAATTCGAAAATTCACGTGTTTTAAAAAAAATTATTATTTTGGTTTTTTCAGTATTTACTATTAATTTATTTTTTTTAAACCATATTTCTAATTTATCTAATATTTTTTTTGTATCATTTATTAAAACACTTATTTTATTGGCTGAAACACTAACTGATGTATCATCAGCAAATAAAATAGTGGTTATATTTATATCATTTTCTGTTAATAGTGTTATATCATTTATATAAATAATGAATAGCAATGGTCCCAGAACTGAACCCTGTGGAACTCCTATATTACTTATTAATATATCAGATAACTTATTATCAATATAAGTTATTTGACCTCTATTTAATAGGTAGCTTTTAATTAAATTTAAGGCATGACCTCTGATACCATATATTTCTAATTTGTTAAATAGAATATTATGGTCTAACATATCAAATGCTTTTGATAGGTCTAAAAATATTGTATTTGTTTTTTTATTATTTTCTTTGTTATTTAATATGTTTGTATATAATTCAGTTATTGCATCTATAGTATTTTTATTTCTTTGATATCCGTATTGATTATTTGATATTAATTTATGTTTATTTATAAAATGTTCTAATCTATTATATATTAATTTTTCAAGTATTTTTGATATTTGAGGTAATAGTGATATGGGTCTGTAATTTTCAAAATTGTTTTTACTTTTTTTTTTATGTATAGGTTTTATGATATCTATTTTCATTTTATCAGGAAAAATTCCTTTATTAATTGATAGATTGAAAATATGCTTTAATGGCTGAATTATATATGATTTTGATATATCTAAAATATACATATTTATTTTATTTATATCTAATGAATGTTTATGTTCCTTTAGGGCAATTATATTAATTATTTCTTTATCTGTAACTGGTGTAAGGAATATTGTATTTTTGTTAGTTTTTATACTGTCTAAAACAGAATTATTATTTACTTGATTGAATTGACTATTCAATTGTTCAATAGTGTTTATGAAGTATTCATTAAATCCATTAGCTATATCTAAAGGCTTATTAAGTACTTTGTTATTTGTATTTATAAAATTATTTGGTAATGTATTGTGATTTTTTCTATTTAACCTATTATTAATTATTTTCCATTTTTTTTTTGAAGTATTTGCATTTTTGATATCATTAGAAAAAAAATTTTTTTTAGCAATTTTTATTTTATTAGCAATGATATTTTTTATATGTTTATATTTAACCAGTATATCATTTTTCCTATTTTTTATATAAATTTTATATAAATTATTTTTAGTGTGTATATCTCTTTTAATATCACCAGTCATCCACTTATTTTCAGTTTTTATTTTAATAATTTTATCTATTATTGGCATTGATTGATCAACAATGTTTTCATATATATTAATAAATTTAGCATAAGATTCATTTGGGTCATTGTTTGATAAAACATCTATCCATTTTTCATTTTTTAATATTTCCATTAATTTATTAATATTTTTTGTTTTTGTTTGTCTTTTATATATTTTGATAGTATTTTTTAACTTACATTGATTTTTTATAGAATATTGAAAATATATCGGGAAATGATCAGTGATATCACTTACCAATACACCAGATGTTTTAATATTAGTTACATTAGTTAATAATAGGTCGATTAAGGTATTATTGTTATTTTTATTGATTCTTGTATAATTTTTAATAATAGATTTAAAACCAAGTATTTCTAGATTATCTTTAAATTTGTTAGTATATATATTGTCAGAAAGTATATTTATATTGAGGTCACCTAATATAAATATTTTGTTATTTATATTATTAAAGGTATTATAAAATAGATCAATGAATGTATCTACATTATATGATGGGCTTCTGTATATAGTTGATAGTAAATGTTGATTGTTTTTTATTAACATTTTTATAGTCAGTATTTCTACTGAGTCTTGAATTTTTATTGATAATTGATTCATAATGATATAGTTTAGTGATATGTCAATATATATAGCGACACCACCACCACGTTTTTTATTTTTATTTTCTCTATTTAATTGTATTAGTTCATATCCATATATATCTAAATTTTTATTATTACTTTCATTTAACCAAGTTTCAGTAAGACATATACAATTTGGTTTTATTTTTTGATTATTGATAAAAATTTTTAATTTATCAAAGTTCTTATTAAGACTACGTATATTAAAATGTAAATATGATAAAATTGAGTTATTCATAATTATCACAACAAATTATTTTAAATTTATTATTTAGGGTTATTACTTTATATTTTGTATCACTGGAAGATTTATTTTTAGCCTCTTGTTTTAGATCTTTTATTTCTTGTAGTTGTTCAAATGAATATTATATTGATATCCCTATATGGTTTAAATCAGTATTTTTTAATTTGTAAGCATTTTTAATAAATTCCTCCTTCTGAAGTTGAGTTTCTAGAATGAGTTTTAATGGTCTTGAATGTTGACCTTCTATATATTTACCAATTCTATGAAATTTATTTATTTTAATATTGTCTATATCAAGTATGTTTATTATTTTATTTATTTTATTCTTTTCATCATTATATCTATTGATATAATTATCATCTATTGATTTTAAATTATATAAAATTATAGTTTTGGTTTTATCAATATTATTATTATTTGTTATTAAAGTTTTATTTATAGTATTAGTTAAATTTTTTTTTATTGTTTGCTCAATATTTTTTTTTGTGATATCAGCAAAAGTTTTGTTATTATTAATTTTAAATTGATTATTTATATTAGAATTTATATTCTCTAGAAGTATTTTATTACTATCAAATTTATCATTTAAATCATTAATTATTTTATTTTGATTAATAATTATATTTTTTTGATTATTAATTATTTCCATTAACATATCTATGGTTTCATTTCCTTTATTACTTGTATTAGTATTTTTTCTAGGTGACATAATGTTTACTAAACTTTGATTATGGTAGACTTTACAGACTACCAAAGAGCATAGACCAGACGGAGGTCCTCCGGTCGGTGGGTGCTGAAGATATTCTAAATTGAATGTCCAGTATATCAATGTAGTATTTATATAATATTATGATAAATTTAACTATGATTACATCAGCAAGCGAATCTATAGAATTCTATAGTGCAAGTTTAACAATAGAATATTATTGAATAGAAAATACACGTCTGTTCACTATGAATGATAGGAATGGAAGATTGATTAGTTGTCACTGGTGTTATGATTGGAGTTGAGTAAGGGTGGCCTCGCTGTAATTAGAGGACTTGCCTATTGTATTCGTATTGGTTTTCTATTATAATATCCACAACTACTGGTAGGTGGAGTGCAGCGGGAACATTTATAGCAGGGAATTCTGCAACGACTGTGGTAACTGTCTCGGTTATTGAGTATTAATGGTTGTGTACTGGATTATTTGAAGAACTGATTGTCTTTGCAGCAAATGTTGGTGCTGCTATTGTTGTTGTTTGTAATGCTCTTTGGTGATATTTTTGTATCATTTGATTTTCGAGGAGAGCGGTTTTCTGATGTATTGATTGTTTTTATGGTAATTCTTGTTGAATTTGTTTAAATTTGTGCTAATGTTGCGCTAGTTTTATTTTTATTTCTTGCCGTTCTTGTTTTTGAGGTTGTTTATTTAGTAACTGTTGTTGTTGTTTTTGTTATTATTACTGATGCTGATGTTGTTAACTCAATAATTAAATTGCATTATCATTGGCATTCTGATATTGTTTAGAGGTGACAAATTCATGAACTTATGAAGTTGATAGAGGCTTTTCGAATCTTCTCGGTTAATCTTCAAGAATTTAACATGGGTGTATTGATTTTGATGGTAACCCACTTTCTTATAGGGATTATACGATAGATTATGTTGCGGAATCCGATGTATCGACGCAAATATTTCACTGTGAGCGGCTGGATAGTTTCTTTGTTGAGGAGCGATCGCTTTACTGTTAGTAACTACTGGGACAGTGGCAACGAGTTGATACGATAAGGTCATGTGATAGTCGAGGGGCTGGTTCGAGTAGTGAGCATGCTCTATGGGTGTGTAGGTACACCAGCAGGGTATAGGAGTGGGCAGGTACAGGGTGAGCCGAAGCTTCCCCCGCTGACAGATTCTTGTTATTCTTCTGACCGTTACTCGTTAGCTTAACGGATTTCTGGTTCTCGTTACACCGTGGACGTGTGGTATGAGGTATATCAGGCACTACATCAGTCAGGCATCTGTGGTTATCATGAAAACCCTGTGTAGTGGCCGAGCTTTAACGATAAATAAAGAGATTCTTAGAGAGCTATTATTTGAGTTATCTGAACGTAAATAACAAGTTATCTACGATTGCCGGGGTTACCCCATTGATTTCAAAACTGTTACTATAGTATATATATATTAAGTTGTTGGTAGGAGAGTCAAGGCTTTATTACATTATGTATTAGACTACAGTAAGTGCCATACATATGGCGATGGGCTGTTACATTTATATAGCTATTTATCTACGCATCGCATTATCTATGCGTCGCACTGGACGGTCATGTGAGACGGCTATACAGGAATTCGTGAGAATATTCCCGGTACTAGGCGCACATGCGTCGCACGCCGTTTATTGTATAGCGAATGATATTAATATATACATAAGATACATATATAGTAATTATAACATTATATAACAATAATTAAATATAGAAGTATTGTATTTAACTATTAAATATTCCAATATGTAAATATCAAAATGAATTTATTCCGTTTATTCATATACGATATTTATATTTATTAAATTTGAATATTTAGACATTTAAAATAACATGTATACGTATCACATATACTACATATTAAATGATATAGAGATACTAAATCTAGTTTTAACACCAGAAGGAGAAACCAAAATTAACTAGGTATCCGACTTCGATATAATCCATCTACACCATAAGCATTTTTTGCATGGATTCACTATATATTTTAATTTAATGTATACCATATACAGTATGAATATGATATATATATATATATATATATATAATATATATCCTATTGGATCTCATGTATCAATAACATATAATGAACTTTATTATATAACATTGTATACACAAAATAACAGCAAAGATACATTTGTCCATATAGCTGGCAATCGCTAATTAGTCGTGAGATTTATTGATTTGGGTGCGAAGCCCACCACACGTCAATAAAATACTAACAAAATGTTACAATTTTGAATGTAATATGTAGAATATCTAGTTAAAATTTAATATATTTTACATCATGTATTCTATTTAATTAATAATAAAAATAAAGACTACTTTATATATATATATATATATATATATATATATATCATTAATAAATGTCATATATTTGTAACTTTGTTTACGGTAGAATATTTATGTATTACAATATATTTAATATATCTATACGCATAATAAACTATATATATATATGTAGTAGTAGTAATAGTATTTATTTATACACAAAGATTAATATAATATTCTACAATGTGTTTTACTGTTTGTCATACAGTTTACAGGTGTGCGTTCCCGGATGATTTAACGATCATCCGTAAAAATAATATAATAAAATAAAATAACATTCTTAAATATAATAATATAATAATAATATAATAACACGATTACATTTCAAAGAGGGTTAGATATGTATTATGTTCATTATTATTTGTCTGTGTATCGTTCATCTAAGGGTTCTAATCGAATTATATGTGTATACATCATTATATATAATTATATAATTATATTAATTCATTATAATGAATTAATTTAACAATATTGCATATAATATTGATCGAAGATGACTATATAATTATATACATATTATTAAATGTTTATACTTGAATTTATTTTGAACAATAGAATTCAAATTTAAAAATCAATAAAATATGTGATTGATACGTAATATAATATAATTTATCTGAAGCCAGAAAATGTTGTAATTTTATGGTAGATGAATCATGTTTGAAGATATTTGTCTGCACATGTGTGTATGTATTTGTTTGTGTGTTTAAATGTCACTGTAATTACGACTCGGTGCTGGTTATTAATAGTGTTTGGGAAAACACTTTTTCAGTAATGTCATATTAAATAAATTTCTATCACGGATCGTTGATTTTAATAATAAATATTGAAATATTAACGAGTAAATGTTACTTTCGTAAGTATATAAGGAGCCGCCGTGAATATTATTTTAGATAAACACACTTATTAATATTATATTTAATAACGTATAACAATAACGCAAGATATGAATATATTAACGATTATAGCATTCCTTTTAATTAGGCAACGGTGTATTATTAACTCTAGATCAATTGTTAGTAATTTATATATATATTATATTAGTTACATTGTGTTGAATTATTAATTATAATTATGATATAACATTATAATTATATAATTATATAATTATATAATTATACAATATAATATTATATTTATTATATAATTAATATAATATTCGAATATAAAATAATCATATATTTAATTCTATAGGATTACAAGAAAATTCACCCAAATATTCCATCTTTCATGGGTTATTATGATTTTCTTTCATTTAATTAATTAATATTAATTTATTAATGATGGATCATTATTTAATTAATTAATTAAAATTAATTTAAGTGTTGGTATTACTTGAATTAATAGTGTATTTATTGTAGCCTTAACTTCTATAAATAGAATAAAATAATTACGTAGGTTTATTACATAATAATCACTTGTTCTCGAATCCGATAGATGACATGACATTTTGAGATCATTACAACCTTACATATCGAATTCTAAATTATACAAAACATGATATCACGAAAGAAGATTTCAGGAAAGATTTGAAAAGAGCATTTGATGTAAATATGATATGTCTTGATACATCTTTAATATTTATGATATATTTATATTCCTAATGCGTATTATTAACATTTCCTATAATATGTCCTCTATTTACTTGTAGGAGTGGTCAAGAAATTCAATGTTCACATTTACGTATTTAGACGATGAGACTGTGGGAAGAGAAGATATTAAGATTAATGTGCATACATCTGATACAATGTTGTTAGTATAATAATTATACTCACACTAATATTATGCACATATATTTTTATATAGATATATTATTTAATATACAATATGACGTAACTATTAACTCTAGTGATGACGTAACCATCACGATGATGCAATACACATGATCACGTGCAATCAAACACTCGGAGATGCGCTAGTCCACGCAGCCCTTCCTCAGGCTGGATATATTCATCTGAATGACGACTACAGGTGGGAAGCCAAACATACAGGTTTGTACCATACGCTTACGCATATGCGCAGATATATAGGTCATCATATAGTCATTATCGCTGTTGTTGATGTGATACTATAGTAGTTCAGTAGGAAATTATTATACCTATTTTAAATATTATCCTGGCTTATATTTACTCAATAATCAATAGTATATATATATATATATATATATATATATATATATATATATTATAAAGTAAAGTATGTAGGTATATCAAGTAATTTATTATAACATTATATGCGTAGGGTATTACAATATATAATCAATATATTTAATATATTTTATTATAAATTAAATTTGTTACAATTGGCGCAGCGAACAGAATGAACGTGAAATTAAATATATTTACTTTCACGATTGAATAACTTTCTCGAGAACTCGTCAATCATAACCTCATCGCCACGCCCATCTATTTTAGTCGAAACTCCTATCTACTACGTATTCCTACATTCGATCGGATCCGTGCTAGGACTCTTTAACTCTGTGTATAGTAAATCCATCATGTTCGAGTGGATTAATAGAGATCGTGAGAATCCAAACCTCATACCTCGAACTGTTAACGATCTCGTCGATATATACGGTTAGATTTAAATGTAAACGTTATATATGTGTGTGTATGTGTATATACTGTAGAAACTTATATTTTATTTAGAATTTATTATTTCATTATAATCATTACATATTAATATTTATTTCTTAATAATATTTAGATAGTGTATGCTCACTTCTACTACTACTATAGTAGTATAGAAGTATAGTATAGAAGTATACTTCACTTGATTACAACTCTATCAATACGTTATTCATATTTAGGAGACAAGAAACATCCGGTAAAGGTATTATCCGATTCCCAATTGTACTAATACATTCTGTAAAGGGTTCGATGCAGTTGTGGAAATACAAGGCAGAGTAATAGCTTATAAAGGCAAGTTTATAATTTGTTTAAATACAACTATGTTATTTTTAATATAATAATAATTTTAACAATTATATGCATATATATATATATCAATAAATAGAATACATACTATAATAAGTTATTGATATTATATTGTATCGAATATTATTATTATTAAATTAAACATATTTATAATTTTCCAATTAGGAGACGAATTTACAATTATCCCGATAAAAAATAAGAATATAAACGAAGAATCAGAAATAGTACCTTTCTTAATAAGTGATGTATTTGCTAACTTTTCAGGAGACATTAGTTCTGCATTAAAATTGGGAATTAAAAATTCTGAATATCTTTATTTATTTGATAAAGTAAGTTTAAACTAATTTATTTCTTGATACTTATTAACATACTAACTTATGATATGATATATATTATCAATTATTAACTTATATTTTCCAAACAGAATGCTAAAGTTTATAAATACGATCAAATAACTTTTAATAATGGAATCATATCGTCTGCCAATTTAATATTCGATTATCCAAAGAATATAAGTGAGGAATTTGATGGAATACCAGATATAAATATTGTTACATCTTATAAAAGTCCATACAAAATAAGAGATGAGGGAGATGATGATATTATGCATGAATATGTATACTTTTCATTAAAAGGTACATATATGTATACAATTATATATTAAACAATATACTAAATATTCAAACTATATAGTAGTACTCTATATATATATATATGTGTAGTTAAATTAATTTAGATTTACAATTTATTTTAAGCAGACGATTATAAGATATATTATAATAATACTTTATATATAGTTACTAAAAAAATGTTATAGTATTTATATATAATATTTAATTATATATGTCTAATCTAGAATAGAAAATTAAATAAATTATATTATATAAGTTAAGTATATAATAGTTAAGTATATACTTATAAGTGATTATATTAAAATACTCGAATGACTTGACAGAAGGACATCGGTACGTATACGATATGTATTTCCAGGATTCGAGGTACTGTCGTAAAGAAAGTATAGCTCCAAATTGCGTAGACAAACAACTGAAGTACTTAGCGGACAGAATGGTCATTGATGCCGTGATGCCATCTAGCGTGAAAAATGAGCTAATAATGTTCTCCGGAGATGAGTATTATGTAATAGGAAAAAATGATCGCGAAGATGATTATTACAAAGGAAGGGAATTTACAGTTTGTGAAAATAATGCATTGATTTATTGATTCATTGATTTATGTACATTTATTGATTTAATTACTTTAATGCGGAATATAATGATAGTAAT